>VMDR010004923.1:0-55772 GCA_007922815.1 Macrotus californicus
GTTTCGAACATTGGACTTTGGTCCTCATAGCAATTGTCCTGAATTAGGCATTATTTTTCCCATATTTTTCAAAGAAAGAAAATAAGACTCGAAGGATTTCAATAACTTGCCAGACATCACAGAGCTGGCCTGGGCTCTCTGACTCCACAGTTTGTGCCTTTACCTACACCCAAACCTTTTAGCATCTTGTGTGACACTAGAAGTGAACTAGGAATCACTTTATATTGACTGAAAGAAGCTAATATTGTTTTCATTGGCCTTTTAAAATGTAGGGTTTACAAGGAAGTTGTGCCCTGTATTTTTGGAAATGCCAGTCCTGAAAGTCAGATTAGTAATGATTTTATCTTAAGTCCACAGAATTTTAAGGTTTAGAGGGATTTTAGGTTTAGGAGGATCTGCTTGCCCAATTATTGAGTTCTTTAACCATCTAGCCAAGGGGTCATCTGATTTATGTAGTTACTTTTGTAATCCTCACCCAAGGGCATGATTATTGATATTAGAGAGAAGGGGAGGGAGGGAGAGGGAGAGAAACATCCACACGAGAGTGAGAAACATCAATCTGTTGCCTCTTGTACACACCCCAACCTGGAGCAAACCGTAACCTTCCAGTTCACGGGACGGCGCTCCAGCCAAGTGAGCCACACCGGCCAGGGCTGGTTTATTCTTTAACATTTCCAGGGCCAGGGAGTCCTCAGCACCCCAGGGCAGCTCACTCCACTTTCCACAGCTCTGACCAGGACAGAGCCCTTCCATCAGCGAGCTCTTCTCTCCATCTGCCCCCATTCCTAACTCTCGCTCCTCCCTGCACTCCCTCTTCCACCCGGCAACCAGAATTCTCTCTTTAGTCACAGGTCAGATCATCACTTCCCTAATTAAAACTCTTCTTTGATTTCCCATTGCCCTTAGGACAAAACCCAAACTCTTTTCTGTGGCCAACAAGGCCTTGCCTCACTTCAGACATTCTTTCTTCCCTGTCGCTCAGTCCACCTTGATCCTGGTGGCCTTTATGTTCTCAGCAGTGCTGAGCACTTTCCTGCAGACGGCTCTTGCTCTGTTTCTTCAGCCTGTGCTCTTCTGAGCTTTGCAAATGGCTCGCTCATTCTCCTCTTTCAGGTGTCAGCTCAGATGCCACTTCCTCTAAGAGGCCTGTCCTGATCACTCATCTCAGGCCCTATGTCATCATCCTGTACCTATCTTTCAGACCACCTTGCCTCCTCTCCTCACGAGAACATAAGTTCTTTGGTGACTGAACCTAGGCTGTCACATTAACAGTCGCGTCCTCTACAAGTGGCATAGTTGCTGTGCACACCAGGTGTTCCATAAATGCCTGAGGAGTAATGAATGGCCTCATCATTGACTGAATGTAAGGGTATGGCGTCATATTAAAAATGGAGTTGAATCAGCTTTGCAACTTTCTCTGAGATTTTGGGCAAATTACGTTACTTCTCTGGGCTTTAGTTTCCTTAACTGTGTAATAGCAATCTTATCTACCTCACAGAATGTTGTAAAGATAATTAAGATATCTGCTGTGAATGTACCTCCATATTACCCGGCCCATATGAGGTGTTCAGCTCACCTCAAAGCCTGGTGCTTAATTCTGAACGTGTGTAGAAGAGTTCTGTGGAGTCTCAGCCTGATTAATGGAACTGTTTACATAGTGTGCCTGTGTGTGACCCATCGCCTGGGTGTAAGACGCATGTGACTCCCTTGAGGTAACATTTGGGTGGCTGGGAAGACAGCTCTAACCCTGGGTATCAGCTGTGTGCACAGTGGTGTTCAGTCTGATAACACAGGGTGCCAGGTCCAGGGCCTTCACTGGGCACTGAAACCCGCCCCCCTCCCCGCCCCCCACCACAGCTAAATGCTCAGACCTGACTTTGTTGGGGCCCGTCTCCTGTCAAGATGGATTGGGATGCTCTGTCTAGACAGTTGTCTCCCTTGGGAAATCATAGTTGCTCTAAGAGGAGGCACATGGTCTCCTGTTAAGAATACAAAATAGGCCTGTGCGCTGTTTTGCGGGGGGTGGGTGGAGGTCGCTGCGAGGTGCGTGGGCCCGTGGAGCAGAGCCAGCAGAAAGGAGCTGTCACCTTCTGCACTCACAAGCATCTCAGCGTCACGGTGGTAGCCCTCGCCTCCACACGTGCTGTGTCAACAGAGTGCACAGTCCCTGGGAAGGTGGAAACGTCACTGTCAGCTTACCCAGAGCCAGTGATTCTGGGCCCCCACAGAGGAGCGCTCAGAGGAATCGCAAGGTAACCCTGGATGCCCCGACTGGTCTGGCTCGGTCGGTTGGGCGTCGTCCTGCAAAATGAAAGGCTGCCCATTCAGTTCCTTGTCGGGGCATGTACGAGAGGCAGCTGATCAATGTTTCTCTGTCACGTTTGTTTCTTTCCCTCTTTTTCTCCCTCCCTTCCCCTCTCTCTAAATATAAATAAATGAAATCTCTTTTAAAAACAGGTAACCCGGGAACATGGGTTACCTGCTGGGACGGGGACCAGAAGTCTCTGCAACCTGCTTGCTGGGCACGATGGCTTAGGTGGCTCCCTTCCATGGGCTGTTAGGGCATTTCAACATGGGGACTCTGAAATGAGAGTGACCAGGGACCAAATCCTGGCAGTGTCATGACCTTGCCCAAATTATTTAACATCTGGCCTTAGTTTCCTCACTGAAAACGGGGATAGTAATGATTCCTACCCTATCTGGTTGCCGTGAGGATTAGATGATATAGTGCATGCAAAAATCTTAGCTTAGTCCCGGGGCTGTAGTCGATGTTTAAGAAATAGTGATTCCTTTTATTAGGCAGGATGGGTTAGGGTTCTGAGTTTGTTTCTGGCAAGTGTCACCCATTTGGACTTTGAGTCTTGGTTTGCCACCTGCCAGTTGTGTGCCTCAGACAAGGTATCTGACCTCTGAGTCAGGGTTCTTATCGGCTACATGCAGTTTATAGTTCCCACCTCCAAGTGGATGCAGAGTGAGACAAGAGCACCTGACACACAGTAAGTGCTCAAGGTACCAATTTTCATTACCTTTGGTCCTTGATTATCTGAAATACGGTCCCTTTAAGCTTGTTAAGATTCCTCACTAGCCTTGTATGCAGCTGTGTTCAGACAGCTTTGGCAGAAAGGCGCTTTTTTTTTTTTCTTTTTTTCTTTTTTTTTGTTTAAATGACTGTTTCATAATCTGTTGGCTCAGATCTGCTGCTGCCACACCCTGTGCCTCTCAGGCCCCCGGGTTCTATTGCAGTCAGTGTGTGCCTTGCCTCTCACCTAAATGACCCTGGAAAGTGGCTGCTAAGGAAGGCTGCTGAGTGCAAAATGGATTTTTCTCTCTGGTCTTTGGGGCAGTGCTGGCTCAGGGATTCTTAGCTGCAGGAGGAGGGGCTGGCAGGCCTGAACTGCATTCGGACTTAGCGGCCAGGAATTTTCTGGTTTTCATTAAAATTCTCTGGCTGTCTTTTGGGATTGCTCCATTCCCTATGACTGTGTGTTGGAGTGGGTGTGCTGTTCTCTCAGCCTCACACACCCATCAAATCACAGTGGCCCTGAGGATGAGAGAAGATTGAAGGTGGGGAACAGGCAGACTAAGGGGTCTTGCTCAGCAGCCTTTGTGTAAGGGCCCCCCGTCTACAATAGCGGAGCTTGAATTTTGCCAACTCTTAAATACGGATGGGGAGGCAGACACAGCTGAGCTGGGAATCCTTTTACAGCTTGCTCTTGATGACAGACTTGCTCTTGAGTGCAGACAGAAGTTTTCTGGAAGTTGTCAGAGGGTCCCCAAATGTTACATTTATCAATGAAATCCGTCTGGTCTAATCATTTTTCTGAGGTGCTGATACCCTCGTAGGCCCAGGGGAAACAGGATTCCTGAGGGTGACAGATTGAATTGAGTAAAGGGGATTCAGTTTTTAAATGTTAATGTCTGATAGCTGAAGAAATCTCACTTGTGACTGAACTTTAATCTGAAAACCTAGGTTTAAATTATGACTCTGCTATGACCTGCTTTGTGACGTTGGGCAGGTTCCTTCCCTGGGTCTCCGTGAGGTGAAGATTCAATGAGATAAATTATGTAAAGCTCTTGGCATATCATATGTTCTCAGTAAATGGTTGCTTTGATATAACTTGCCGAGATTGGACCAGCTCACCAAGATCTATCCCAATTCTGTTGTCTAGAACATTTGTTCTGCATCCCTCCCAGCTCTGTGTCACTTAAGAATTTGTGGCAGATGTGCTCCCTAGGGCAAGTTGAAGCTCCTCTCTTTGGAAAAATACACCAACATATTCTGATTCCTGCTGAAAGGCTTCCAATGTCCAATGTTTCATCTCTGGGCAACTTAGGAGAAAAAAAGGATTTTTGACATCATTGTTGATGGAAAGATTATGAGAAAGCCGTTGTCGTTGATCTTGGGTATAAATGTCCCCTCTAGATACTCTCAAGAGAGCATCACCGAGACTCCCAGCTGCCTTCAGAGTCAACTCCATTTCCAGTCTTTTTCCTTGCATTCTACTCTGCAAGCCCTGCTTCTAGCCACAGTGCACTGCTCTCGTGAAATAACTAATATGGAACACATTACACACATGTACAGTTTAAAGAATAATAATAGAATGAAAATTGTGTATCCACCATCCAGCTCATCAAGTTGAATACTATTGGCACCTTAGAAGCTGCTTCTGTACTCCTTCCAAACCATGCCTCTCCTTCGCCAGAAGCAACGATTATCTAGACTTTTGTGTTCGTTGTTCCCTTACTTTTCTTTATGGTTTAGTCACCCATGTTGGTATTACTAAACTATATGTTGTTTAGTTTTTTTAAATAAAGATGCAAGTGTAAATTTAGTCAGAAAAGGGTGACATTACCACTCTTAGATCTAAAAATAAGCTGAACTTACTTGGGGTCATAGTCTGGCTTTAGCTTCCCTGGAAGTTCCAAAAGGTCCTAGAGGGGGAGTCATTGGGCAAGGCTGTGAGTAAACCCTAGGAAATCTGAGGCGCGCCACTATTGCGACATCAGACGGGGTGGTGCGCGCGCCAGGCACTGGGCATTGGTTGGGTATGGCTGCGGAGAGTGGACTGCTCTGTCCTTTCTACTGCTAGTCTCTCTGTTGCCTGTGTCTAGCTCTTACAGAGTAGGTCAAAGCAAAACTCATCTGTGGGACAAAGTAAATGCCATCAGCTGACCCAGATGGACAGCAGGGAGGGGACAGCAGATACTTAATCAGCACATGGTCAAGGCAAATAGAATCAGAAAAGAATCTGGACCAAGTTTATTTATCATAATTTGTCAGGTTCAAAAGAGAGTGTGTAGTACCACCTATGGAATATTCCTACCTAAAAGTAGACCTCTGAATCTTATTAAGCCTCTAGGGCTGATTTTGACTTAGTGGAATGGAAATACAGGGGAAAGGATGACAAGTTAAATTACACTCTAAGGGCCCTGGCTGGGCAGCTCAGTTAGAGCATTGTCCCAATATGCCAATGTTGTGGGTTCAATCCCTAGTCAGGGTACATCCAAGAATCCAATTAATGTATAAATAAGTGGAACAACAAATCTCTCTCTCTCTCTCTCTCTCTCTCTCTCTCTCTCTCTGTCAAATCAACAAATAAATTTAGTGTTGAACAACTGACTTGGCTTCTGCAAGAAGTTAATGGCATAAAAAAATATTATGGCTTAAGAATGATAACCAAATGTAATATATAAACTTTGTTTTGATTTGTATAGTCTATGTATTAGTTTGCTATAGATGCCATACCAAAATATCACAGCCTGGGTTGCTTAAACAACAGAAGTATATTTTCTTATAATTCTGGAGGCTGGAAGAACAGGATCAAGGTACTGTCAAGGTTGGTTTCCTCTGAGGCCTCTCTCCTTGGCTTTCAAATGCCGCCCTCTTCCTACCTCCGTGCGTGGTTGTCCCTGTGTGCACATGCCACCCTGGTGACTCTCCCCCTCTCTCTGTGTGTCCTAATCTCCTCTTATAAGGACACCAGAGGGGTTGGATTAGGGCCCACATTAAAGGCCTCATTTTAATTTAATTATGTCTTTAAAGCTCTATCTTCAATTACAGTCACATTCTGAGTACTGAGTGTTTGAGCTTCAACATAAAAATCTGTGTGTGTGGAGGGCACACTTTAGCCCACAACAGAGTATTGTAAAAAGGTATTTTTGAGATGTTGGGGAAATTTTATTATGGACTGATGTCAAGGGATTATTATTAATTTTCTAGGTGTGATAGTAGTATTGTGGTGTTAGAAAATGGGTGATGTAGAGATGGGTTCTGAAGTACATAGGGGTGACATGATATGATGTGGAATTTGTTTTAAAATATGTAAACAAATTTTTAAAAAAGGAAAAAAAAGGATAGATCAAAGTTAACAGGCCAAAATGTTCATAATTATTGAGTCTGGGTGATGGGTGTTGGGGTTCTACTTCTGAGAATGTTGAAAATTGTATAATCATATGTTTTAAATATTTAGAACAAAGAGGGTTTAATAGCAGTGTGGTTGTTGGTGATAACCATCCTCACTGTGTCTCTCTCTGGATTTACACTTCCCTGGTCTGGTTGGCTCCTTTGTGTGGTAGTGATCTTGGGGTCCTCTGTTTCTTATCTCTACTGGATCCTCTGATTCTTTGTAACACTTGGTAAAGGACACCCTTTCAGCTTGTAGAGTCCTCTCTTTGCAGTTCCTGTAGTTTCTCAGTAATTTCACATTGTGCTTGGTGTTCCAGACCCTCGCCCCCCGACAACCTGCGCCCCTCGGTGCTTCAAAGTTTTGTTTCTGTTGTGATGGTTGTTATCTCTTTCTTGGGAATTTCTCTTATTCAGATATTGGACACCTGTACTGGTCCTCTAGGATGTTAACTTCTCTCTCCTGTTTTTCATATCTTTGTCTTTATACTCTAGATTTCCTCAACTTTGTCTTTTAATCCTTTTATTGAGTCTTTTTAAATTTTTGCTATTAAGTTGTCAATTTTTAAGAGCCCTTGTTCTGAGTGTTTCCTTTAATAGTATCTATTTTCTCTTTGTAGATGTGGTTTTATTTCATTTTTATAAGAATATTAATGGCACTTCTTGCCCTCCCCCTGCATAGTATCTGTTTCCTTCAAGTTGCTTTTCTTGTGTTTGCTGTGGTCTGTATCTTTATTAGAGGCTTCCCAAGATGTCACTCCGAATGTGATCCTTGGCTGCATTGCTCCTGATTAAAGGTGGGGGAGGGGGGGTAAAAAAAAGCTTTCAAGCCCTGGCTGGTGTGGCTCAGTGGATTGAATGCCAGCCTGCGAACCAAAAGGTCGCTGGTTCTATTCCCAGTCAGGGCACATGCCTGGGTTGTTGGCCAGGTCCCCAGTAGAGGGGCACATGAGAGGCAACCACACATTAATGTTTCTCTCCCTCTCTTTCTCTCTCCTTTCCCTTTTTTCTAAAAAATAATTAAATAAAATCTTTAAAAAAAAAAAAGCTATCAAGACCTTGACATTATGGTAAGTGAAAGAAGCCACTCACAAAAGACCCCATAGAGTATTATTTCATTTATGTGAAATGTTCAGAACAGGCAAATCTATAGAGGCAGGAAATAGATTAGCAGTTTCCTGAGGCTGGAGCGTGGGTGAGATGCAGGGTGAGTGCTAACGGGTACAGAGTTTTCTCTGGGGGGTGATAAAAATGTTCAAAAATTGATTGTACAACTCTGTGATATGTGAAACACTGCTGAATCGTATACTTTATTAGTTTGTAATTTTTTAGCCTTTTAATTATTGTTATTACTCAAAAAACATCATTTTTTTAAATTTAGCTTTCTGACTCTGTGCTTGTGCCTCCAACACCTCCACAACAATTTTCTGCCCCTCAGTGAGGAAAGCACGCTTGCCTCTGTCACGGACGCTCTTAGCACACGCAGACCACCACAGGGCCGGCTGACGCGGGTTTTATGGACAACTTCATGAGTGCCTTAGGTCTCAGCACGGGCTCTGCACAGGCGGCCTGGGCACATGCCACACGCAGGTTTTGGTGCTTTCCCACCCTTTTTGGTATAAAGGTAAACCATTCCATTGCCAGGGGATTGGGACAGCCTTGTTTTGTTAGAGGCTGTCCTGTCAGATGACCTCGATGGCGTGTCAGAGGCTGGGGCATGGTGAACACCTAATGACACGGTGCCCAGAAGAGGGAGTCGTGTACCGGTAAAGAGCGAACTGAGTATGGGACTTACATCTTAATTAAGTTTAACATTGTATCTTAATACCCCCTCCCAGTGGTGATGGTTGTACAACTCTGAGTGTGCTAAACGCCATGGAATTGTACACTTTGAAGAGGCGAATTGATTATGTGAGTTGTATCTTAATAAAGCTATCAAAAAAAAGCTGTCAGGGAGCTGGATATGGGATGCTACCATTAATTGAGCCTCACTGTAGCATGACTGGGCTGGGCTGTTTTGGGGAGCCCCCAAGGTGACATCTTCAGGTGGCAGGCACCCTGGAGGGCTCTTACCCTCCTCTTTGTGGAGCGTGGGCTGCCGGCTACAGTGGAGTCAGAAGATGTGTGGCACTGTCCCTTCAGCAGCCACGGTGCCCTTTGTTTTGTTTTGTTTCCCTTCACATGTGCTGGGTCCTTCTGGACAGAGACACCCTGACTTTTTACTATGGAAAATGCCAAAGATTTACAAAAGTAGAGAGGGTGGTACAGTGAACCTCCATGTTGCCATCACCCAGGTTCACCAGTGATCACTTCATCTGTATCCCCCAGCCCCTTCTCCCAGATTATTTTGAAGCAAATACTGGACCTTTCTGTTCTCCGCTCTCCAGAGACTTAGCCTCTAGAATTCTGCAGCAGGGAGAGGATGTAGGGACTGAACTGCTTTCCAAGCAGCTCGCCCTCTTGTCTTCGTTACTGTAGCGTCCTCCACCCCTGGGGACAGGGCACCGCCTGTCCTGGGCCTGGGAGGTGCTGTGGTTTACGTTGGCCGGGTCTCAGCTTGCCCTCCATCTGGTTCAGGATTCAGGTTTCTTGAGTCTGCTAAGTCAGTCTTCTTTTTCCCCGGACTTGTATGGTTTTGTTATAAATTGAAAAGCACTCCACTGACTTTTGTGGGGGTTCAGTTAGACCCAGCGCAGTTAGCTGCAGCTGTTCCGTGTGCCGCTGCTCTTCTCAGGAGGAGTGGCTGCTCTTTTCTGTTTGTTTGTTCCGTTGTGCACTCTCCTGCGCTGTTCTACTCAACCCTAGGGCCCTACTTACTTATTTATATGTGTTTTTATTTGTCTTCAAAACTCTTCCCAATCTTCTAAGCTTTAGAAAGGAGCACTAAGGGGAATCTGCTTCTTTTACCACGTCTTTCTTCTGACCTTGAGTGTAGGCAAAGTGCAGGAGGCCCTGTGTTTGTGCCGTGCTGGCATCTTGTCCTCACTTCTTATAGAACTGTTTGCTTGCACTTTGCGCACTGCATTGCAGTGTTTTACCTGCCTGTTTCCCCGTGAAGCAGGATTTGTGAGTAGGACTGTGTCTTGTTTTTCTCTGAATTGTGAGCACGATGCCTCACTGCCAGTAAACATTTGTTAACTCACAGACTGGATCGTTGAACACTGTGCTTCCAGGGTGAGGACAGACAGCGGACAATGCCCCTTCTCCCTTTTACTGGCACCACTGTTTGGTAAATATTAAGGAGCAAAGCATGCCTTGTCTGATGGCTTGTTGTTATGCAATGCTGTTCCCTTTGCTTTCAAGTCTGATGTTTTTCACCCAGTCAGCAGGTTGGAGCGGGAGGGAGGGCGGCTACTGGAGTGTAAACATCCTACCAAAGAAGGAATGGACTTGGTCAGAGATGCGTTGTTTCCCTGCCGTGACGGAAAGGCTTGTGGTCTACAGTCCCCCTCACACTTGAGAAGGAGGGTATTTGTTGTTCTGACAGCTACTCAGTTCTGCACGGTCTTCCATTGCCCTTTTTCCCTTTGGGCAAAATGCCAGGAAAACTTTAAAAATTACTGATTACATCGTTTAAAAAATCTGGTGTTAAGGTGTTATCTATAAGAGGTCCTATTGCAAAATATAACTTTACAAGGTTAACACATAACCTGTATTTTTCTTAAAGTATGTTTTTCAAGATACTATGATGATCCTCTGGCGGAGGGAGGGAATATAGAGAACTAGTAGTCAGATTTGGATGCTGGATTAAACCAAGTTAAATAAGGTTCTTTACTTTAAGACTTCTCAGAGTCTTGCTGCTGTGCATTGTGGGTCTCCTATAGGGTATGCAGGAGGCAGAATTTCCTAAATTTCCTTTTCATCTGAGGAGCAGGTGATTTTAGTTTTGTGTTTTGTGGAATACACACAACTATGGAAATAGCCCCTTGGCATAAATTCACCCTTTGAGAGCTAGTTCAAATGCCATATTCTCCAAGGCTTGCCTGTCTTCCCCTCAGGGATACAGAACCTTTTCCTTCGTTGAATTGCTCGGCCTTCATTTGTCTGATTGTCTCCCTGTGTCTTCCCTGCACCCTAGTAGATCATAAATTACTTATACATGTTGTGTCACTTCCACTGCATCTGGGACATTGCCTTGTACAAAGGTGCTCAAGAAATGTTTGCAGTGCTGCCTTTGGTGCCTTAGCTGAGTCATCCGCAGAGTCCAGAGGGCACTGGCAGGGGTGGGAGCCCCAGGCAGGTCTGGAGCTTAGGACGCTCACTGCTGAGGGATATGGATGGGGGACAGGGCTCCCAGCAAGGGCACAGGGCCGGCATGAGAGCCTGAGGACAGAATAGGGAAGCTAAGTCAGGAGGTGCTGAGAATATTAATCAAATGTACTGAAGGCTGGTTGTATGCCGGCCACCGTGTGGTCAGCTTTGGGTACTTAACCTTAATCCCAACTTTTCAAGTAGGCGATATTCTTCCCATTTCATAGATGAAGAAATGGGGCATCAGGAAGGTGAAGCAGGAGGAAGTACCTGTATGTTCCAGCACTGTGCTGGGGACACAAAGATGAATAAAACTCAGGCCTTTCCCTGAAGGAACCCTAGTTTTATGGAGCAAATAGTCCTGTAAATAAAGAATTCTAAACAGTGGGGTAGCTACAATGATTAAGCAGGGGTCAGGGTATCATGGGAGAACCAAACCTGTGTGGGGGGGAAGGTAACAAATCCAGGAAGGCTTCCGGGAGAGTGATGCTGCACAAGGGGGAGCAAGAGCGCAGGGCTTGAAGGGACCAAAGGTACAGACATACACCAGGGATAGAAACAAACAGACAAAAGCAGGGGGTGAGAAGTATCATGAGGAATATATTGTTACTGGAGTATGAAATGTGAGTGAGCTGAGAAGTGAGGCTGGGGAAGTTGAGACGCTGTTTTAAACATGTTGAAAGTTTTGGACCTGATTTTGAATGCCATGGGAAGCCATTGTAGAGTTTTCCGCAGAAAAGTGGGCTGTCTAGCACATTTTGGATACATATCCAGGTGGTGGGTAGTAGGTGTATTATTCCCATTTTCTAGATGGGGAAGCTGCGGCTCAGAAAGAATCTTGCCCAAGATTACCCAGCTTGTCAGAGGAGAAACAGAGCCACGATTCAAACTCCGATCCACCTGAATCTTTGCACGACTAGGCAACCTCTCAAAGTAACAATGGCCAACGATTATACTGAATTCCTACTGAAAAGTAGTTACTCTTACTCTTGTATTTGAATCAGAACAGTTTTAAGGCTTCATATGATCAAGAACTAGTACCTAGTGCATAAAGGTTCAGAGAAGGAGAGATCAGAGAGGACTTCATGGGACAGGGAAAGTACAGTGATAATGGGCAGCCAGGGGGAGAAAGATGGGCCTGGAGGGTGAGGTTGTGCCACCATGTGGAAGAGCAGGAGTGAGCACAGGGAACAGATGACCAGAGGCATGGCCTTGGTCACTCACTTTTTGAGGTAGCCATGTAAAGAAGGAAACAAGGATGATAGTGTTCCTTAATTTCCATCTTCATTTTTGCTGAATATAAATACACAGTTGGCATTTAAAAACTCTTTTTACTACCTTATTACAGTCAATGGAGAGTTTACTCCCTACAGTTTCCCCCTTACAATGCACTGGGGCTGACTTCAGCAACCCGCCCTCTCCTCAAACCCACTGGGAACATAAAAGGGCAGCAGTGGACGGTCCTGTGGCTAGTAGGGCCAAAGCTAGACATGCAGTGAGTGACATCGGAGTGAAAGTGCGGTGGCAGAAGCCTGTCTGAGGAACCGGGCGCGTCGACACAGAGGAGGGTGTGTGTTTGTGTTGGCTCTCACTAGCTCTCTAAATATTCCTTCCATCTGTGTTATGATTCACTTCAGAGACTGCAGTTGGGTATTTTTTTTTTTTTTTGCAAATACTATTGTGTTGTACAGGGTGGGACAAAAGTAGGTTTACAATTGTGAGCATGCAAACCACAGTTCCTTCTCGTATTATTATTTATTAGTTATTGTATTATTTTCCACATGAACAACTGTAAACCTACTTTTGCCCCACCCTGTACATATTACAGTCAACGGTGTGGTAGAAAGGATGCACCTTCCAGTCACAACACACCTGGATTAGTGTCCTGGCCCCTCTGCCTGCCAGTTCTCTTACCCGGGGCACTCCACTCACTGCATTAGGACTAGACTCACGGACCTTCAATCTTGTCATTGTGCCCCCTTGTTTGCCGTCGTTAAATTTACCCTCACCCCTGGGTGATTCTCAGCAGCAAGTGAGCATGCTCTAATGTTTCTTATTTGAAAGCAAAATAAAAAAATCCCAAAACCTTTTCTAATTTTATTATTTCATTTTAAGCTCTGTTGACATTATATCCTTCTCTAGCTATTTTCTAGTTTTTTTTGTCCCTTTCTCAATAAAACTTACAAGTTGTCCACAGTTTAGGCTTTGACTTCTTCCCCTCACTCCAGTCTCTTCCTACCATTCCCCTGGGATTGCTCTTGTCTGTGTCAGCCGATGACCTTCGAGTTGCCCAATCGAAGGCCACTGCCTCCTTTCAATCTCATTCTCTGAGCTGTATTTAACAAGGTCGATCATGGTTTTCTTGGAAACTCTACTTTCCTGGGTCTCTTCCTATTTTTCAAGTCTATTCAGTCTCTAAATGACGATATTCCCCATATTCTGAAATGGCCCCCTGCTCTTCTTTACTTACTCACTTTCCATAGATAGTGTCTTCTAATCCAGTGGCTTCAATAACAATTCATTTGCTAATAACCCTTAAATTTGCATCTTAATCCTCAAACTTTCTCTGGACCACCAGACTCCTGTTCAGACAAATGCCCAGGAGGCAGGGCAAATTCAAGATGGCCGAAAAAGAACTCCTGATTTCTCCTCCACATCGAACTTGCTCTTCCTGCAGCCCTCCCAACCTCAGTCAGAGGTGCTGCTGTTCCTCCAAGTGCTCAAGCCAAAATATCTAGACGTTACTTTCAATTCTTTTTCTTCTCCATCATTGTCCACTTCTCCAGCAAGTCCTATCTTCAAAACCACTCCCAAGTTTATCTCCTTCCCTCCAGCTCTACTTCGAGCACTCTAGTCCAGGCACAGCATCTCTCCCCTAGCTGGCTTGCCGTGACCTCCTCACTAGTCTCCTTCATTCTAGGTATATCCCTGTACCAAAATACCCCCCATTACAAGGACCAGAGAAATCATTTAAAACTTCATCGGTTTGTGTCACATTCCGTAAATCCCTCCGGTGGCCTCCCACACACAGAATGACATGCAGACTCCCTGCTCTGTCTGACCAAGCTCTGAGTGACCTGCCCCATGTCAGTCTCTGTCTGTTCTCATTGACCAAACACCCAGCCCCATTGTTCTTTTTTTGGTTCCTCAAACATGCCAAGTTCATTCTCACTTTAAGCCTCGTTAGTCTGAAATGCTCTTCTTCCATTTTTATTGCTAGGCTTTTCCTTATTCAAATATCATCTTAAATATAGCTGTCTCGGAGAGGCCTTTCTTCCCTGACAACCGAGTCTGGAATAGCTGCTCAGTCAGCCTCTGTCCCTTCCTCCTATCTTAATGCTCTACTAGCACTTGTCACTGTCCGATGTTCTTCTTGTTCATTTATGTATATGCTCACTTCCTCTTTCACTTATTGCTCTGTTTTCCGCCCACCTGGAATGTATGTTTTATGAGGGGGGACTTGGCTTGTTCATTGCTGTAGTTCCTGGACCAGTGACTTGCACTTAGTAGATGCTCAGTACAGATGTATGGATGAGGGACTATATTTTTCTCCTCTGTAAAATGGAGAGCTAATTTTGTCTCAGAATTGTTGAGGACTTACTTCATAATAAACGTGAAGTGAATAGTTCTATGTCTAGCACACAGAGTTTAATAAATGGCAACTGGGGTGTTTTCTAAGTTCCTGGGTCATCATAGACATTAAACAAAGACTACTTGTCTTTCTTTCTTACCATCTGCACCCCCTGTGGTCTTTTTTGTTTAAATAACCTGCACTCTGGACAAAGTGAAAGGTACTCTCCAGTCAGCTGTGACTATATTTTTTTTCCTAAAGAAGAGGTTTAAAAAGCACTATCCAATGAATAGTCAACATAAGCTAGTTTAGAGCCATTATTAAGGTCACCTTGTCCCGTCCCCCAGTGCGCACAGAAACACTGCATTATAACAAGGTTTGGCTGTCTCTTGGGAAATTATAATTTTCTTCTTGTCTTTGGTTATATGGTCTTTGCCAATTAATTCTCCATAGAATCAGGTTCTCTGAAAAGTATTCCCAGCTTTTGTGTGCTCTGATCACTTTCTCTTTTGTATTTTTCTAACATATTTATGTAGGGTCAACTGAGTCCCAGGCAATGAGGATGCAGGTAGGAATCATAGCGGCCTCTGTCTTTAAGGTCTAGTGGGGAGAGCAGGATCCATGCACCAGTGAGGGTAATAGTGTCCATGGGGAGCGTCTCCTTAGACCATAGTGGAGGCACCCAGGCACGAGTGGCTGATTCACGTGGCGGGGGAGGGGAAGGGGAGGTTTCAGAGAGATGTGGTTGCTCACCAGCCAACAAGGAGAGAATGGGCATGTGAGTCAAGTTCTGAAGAGATGAAGCTGCCTTGGGTCCACAGGCTGGGAGCCTGGTGCGCTGGGTGATCTCAGCTGTGGTGCTAACTCAAAGGCCATGGGAAACAAAGCCAGAGAGATGTGCAGGGCGGAGTCATGGGTGGCGCTGCCTGCCCTGCTCGGGAATGTGAAGTTTCTCTAGCAGTGGCAGTGACAGGAGCAGCACCTAACATTCATAGGACGCTTCCTCCATGTTAGGTTCTCTTCTTCGTGCTGTATTGTGTCAGCTCCTTTAATCACACAACCACCTGAGGGGTAGGCACTGTTATTACTGCTATTTACAAATAAAGAAGCTTAGGCACCAAGAATAGGGAACTTGCCCAATGTCACCAGAGGCAGAGGCAGGACTCAGACCCAGGCAGTTTGGCTCCAAAGTTGGCCCTCTTCACCAGGGCACGTACTTCCTTTCGGATGGTTGCATACAGGCAGCAGGGCCCACCCCCACCCCCAGGAGATTTCAGTGTGGGAATGACAAGGTCAGATTGGTTCTTTGGAAAGGTGGCTGTGGAGTCACATCGCCTCTTGTACAGGGGTTGGTTTCTAAAGGCATCTAAGGCAAAAAGTGCAGTTACATTTTCCCTCGAGGTGAGGAGTGTCTGAGTGAGGTTTGCTCTGTTAGCCGTGGCATCTCACACCTCAGTCAGCCCAGCCAGCAGCTCCCCTGGCCTTGGCACAGAGGGCAGTCTTTGGTAGATACGCCTGTATGCAATGAATAGTCGATGTGTGTTGAGGGGCCCTGTTGTTTGAAAAGCACCAAAGCATCACACTCCTATGGAAACTGAGCCCCTCAGTGGTGACAGCAGACTCAGCCGCCCCCCTCACTTTCACGGGGCCCACAGTCACTTAATGGGCGGCAGAGCCCAAGTGTTGCTTCAATAGTGATTTTCCCTGTCCCTGTTTCTCTCCAGGAAGGAGTGGCATGGACGTAAGGTAGGCCCGTGTGTGATGACTGCAGAGGGGAGGAAGGTCTGCGCGTGAGTGGGGAAGTGGGAAGAGGGCAGAGAGACAGCAGGCTGCACGGGCAGCTGCGGCCCAGGGATGAGAGGCTAGCCCTGGCGAAGGTCAGCAGGTGGGCAGGCGAATGTGGTTGTGAGAGATGAGGTTAAATATTTTGGATCCAGTGACCGGTTGCATTTGTTCCCTTTAAGCTTTTTCTGATCGGAAAACATAGTTCATCATTGTATCTTTCTATTTTCAAAGCCTGATAAAATCCCTTCTAATTTCCAGCTACGTGAACTTTTAGGTGACACTGCACTCTCCGTGCTCTGGGCCCGTGGCCACTGCAGTAGGCATGAGAGCACCTGCAGGGGCCAGGAACATCCATCGACCAGTCTGGCCCGCCACAGGGACTTGAAGTGATGTTTTCTCTTACAGGTCTTATGTTAGGTTCACTGATTGTTTTTAAAACATCAAAATGATTTTGTAATTACTTTGAAGAAAACTTTAACTTAATTACAAGGGTAAAAACAAAACTAAACCAACTAGTGTGGAGGCGAACGAGGGAGAGTCATATCAAACTACGGACAGTGACTGTACTCCTTTTGGTAATTTATTTTCCCAGTTTCTATGTTTTCTAAGTTTTTAAAAGAAATGTGTCTATGGGACATGCAAAATGTTAAAAACTTGTTTAAAAAAGGACAAAGCTTAAAAAATAATAAGCTCCCTATAATCCCCTAACCCTAACACAACATATGTTCTTATTTTTGAGATGCCCTGGTTCACATACATGCTTATTTTTCATAGCTGCAGTCCTGACAAATGTAGCCTTGTGTATTCTTTTTATTTTACAGCTTATAGTCAACATTATTTCCTATTTCTACATAGTTTTCATAATTGGCATTTCTTGTGGCTGCCCTGCATTCCATGGTGTGGATGTTCCACACTGAACTGTCCCTTGTTGGACATTTGGGTTCTTTCCAGTCCTCTTTGATAAGATGTAATGAGCATTTTTGTTCATTTAGCATTTTGAGATTGTTCAGTTTTTTCCCTGAAGTGAATTCCCAGCAGCGAGCTCAGTGAATGAAAGCTTTGAACGCTGTAATAGCTCTGGTTTGTACCAAGTAAGATTACGGTTTCCAGAAGAAGCAGTTGAATGTGGGTGGTCTCCAGCTGTGCACGTGCGTATGTGTCTCATGTTTCCCTCGCCAGTATTGAGCCCTTAGGATGTTTCAACAGTGTATTTCTAAATTTTATGTTCACTGAAGAAAATTTAGAAAAGATAAAAATATATAAAGAAGGAAATAAACTATCCATAATTCTACCACCCAGAGGTAAGCATTTAAAAAATGTATTTTCTTCCAAGTATATGCTTCATAATGTCACATCATCTCACTCTATCAAAGTATAACCTCTTCTCTGTTGTGGGATGAATGTTTAGTCCTTTCTCCATTTGGGGTTTTACTTGAAGTAATGCTGGAATGCACTTTCTAGTGAAAATTTTTGTGCATGTCTTAGAAACATCCCGTAGGAAAAGCCCCCCAAGCAGAATTGCTGGGTCAAAGAGCATAGCCTTTGTTCAGGCTTTCGGTGAAAACTGAAAACTTGCCATCGAGGAAAGTTGTGCCACGTTATCCTTTACCTGGTGAGAAGTGTAGAGGAGACAGGCTGGGTGACAGCTGACGAAGGCCTGGGCCAGGTGGGTGCAGTAGAGACAAGCTGGAGCAGAGGGGGACTTCAAGCAACATTTCTGAAAGAAAATCTGCAGATCTCGGTGACAGATGGCATGCTGTGTGTGTGTGTTGAGGGTGGGGGTGGGTAGGCGGGGAAGACCTTGTTGAGAAAGAGTTTCTACCTTGTCTTCCACGTCCGAAACTTGCCAAGATGCAGATAAGATAGTTAGAAAGCGCTGGCAAACCTGGGGTGCTGTATAGATGTAAAAGCTTATTGGTAGCAACAGTAACTAAGAAATCCCACCCAACGGGGCTGTTTCAGGGATGAAATGGGCTGGTGTGTGTAAAGCGCTGAGGCTCTAGGCAAATGGTCATTCTCTTGAGAAGCTGCACAAACTTGGGAGAATTCCTATATCTTTTCCTCATCCATTGCAGTCCCAGAGCATGTGGACACTTTCTTCCCTTGTACGTGAGGAAGGAATCTGTGTGAACCACTGATAAGGGTTCAGCCTGGAGTGACAGTCTTCTGGCAGGGAAGGAGACACTTCTCTGTCCTTGGTAGGTCTTGGGTCTCTCAGACAGAGGGAAGCCTTGCCCCCACTTATGGGCTGCAGCCCTGGCCTCTGGCTGCCTGGCCAGGATGCTCGGTGTGCCCAGCCCCGGGAGGAGCCTGAGGACGCTGATAAGGAGGCCCTTCCCATCCAGCCACACAGGCACAGGAAGGCTTCTGCAGGGGACAGATTAGACCCAGTCCCTGATTTAGTGAACAACAGGAGGGAGTTGCACAGAAACACCCCTCCCCCAGCTGTTTGCAGTGGCATTGTTTATTGTTGGAGGAGGACAATGAAGGGAGCCTGGCCTGCTTGTAGAGAAGGGGAAAACAGCAAGTTGGGTCTGGAAGGACCTTTTTTTTTCAGATTAGTTCAACAAACAAGATTGGCAGACAGAATCTCTCTATCTTGTAAAGGGATTAATGAGTGGGAAGGGTATCTTTCTTTTCCCCCTGGGAACAGGATGCTCCTATTTCCAGGAGCACCCAAGACTCTGTCAGGCACCTGCTCCCAAGTGCTGTGTTACAAAACAAATTAGCCTGGGGAGTTCACTGAATTGGAGTTCCACTGAAGGGGCCCTCCTTTGTTCTTTCACCTCTGTAGGAAGCTAAATCTGTTCTCAGTGCAGTGACAGACACCTTCTCACTATTGAAGGTGATAGAGCACTATTACTTCAACAACGTGACATAGACATTTGCTTTGGTTACTGTGCCGAAGTGCTGGTTCAAGGCTCAATTTTCAGTTTCCTTACGTGTCTGGAATCCCAAATATATTGTGTATTTCTAGGAAATAGGAAAATATGAAAGACAATGTATGAAGATACAAAGAATAAAATAGTAAGATATTTCATTGTTTTAGTTTTTGAAAATAATAATTGTGGAGGTCTCAGGCCTACTTTATTTCTTATATTTTACATGTCTTTTTAAAATTTAATGATTTTCTTTATTGTTGTTAAAAATATTCCTAAGGGCTGCTTTTGGGCTGTCTCTCATCAGTGGGTCCATGCCAGCCGCCTCGACGGTTATGCCCTTGGCCGTGCTCAGTAGGGAGTTACCTTCGCAGACTTTACTTGTACGAGGAGCAGCTCTGATTTAGAGTCAGCGACCTGTGAATGTTCTTCTGGCTGTTGCTGGCATGGTGCATGGCCCGAGGCAACTCACTCTTGATTTCAAATCCATTTCTGTGAAATGGGGAGAAGACAGGCTTCTCCTGCTTCTCCAGGAAGATTCTGTGTCAGAGTGCAGTGAGAGTAATTTCTGAGTGGTAATATATGATACACATGTGTGGGAGTTTTATTTTTATTAGTGATGCAAATAAACTATTTTTTTAATGTAATTTGGCAGAGAGGATGCTGTCATACATTTTTAAAAATTTATTTAGAGAGTGGAAAGGTAGGGAGAAGGAGAGGGAGAGAAACATTGGTGTGAAAGAGAAACATCTGTTGGTTGCCCGTTGCATGCGCCCAAACCAGCAAGCAGGCCCGCAACCCGGGCCTGATGGGACTCAAACCCACCACCTTTTGTCTTGTGGGATGATGCCCATCCAACTAAGCCACATCAGCCAGGGCACAAATAAACTATTGTTCTGCCCATTGGTTTGGCTGTTGTATGGTGGATACTTGGTATGAAGAAATGGATCTGCTATGCAGGAACTTGCTGAGATATTGTTTAATAGAGAAGCAGGGGTACACCCACCATTAATTGGAAAAACAACCTGAGTCTGGGTGGGACAGTCCTTCCATGCCATGTGAAAAGGTGCATTGGAGCAGACAAAGAAAAAGAAAGAAAGACAGAAACAGAGTATCCAAAACAGATTTTTTTAAAAAGGGCTTCTCTCCCTGGGTTAAGAAAACTGGCTTAGTTGTTGAGGACTGCTATAGACTGAATAGATGGGCAGAGTGTGACTTGTCAAGAAGTGGAGCTCGTCTTCTGTCCTAGAAGGAACTGGACACTGCAGCTTCCCCAGAGGCGAACACTGTTGTTAGTTTTCTTTCCTACCCTTCCAGAGATCCTGCGTGCTGTGCACGGATGATGAGAACCCCCCGTCATACCATACATCCCACTCTCTAACTTCCTTCCTTCACTTCCTGCGCCTTGCAGACGCCCTAGCAGGCTGTGCGGTACGTTGATACAGAGTTTCTAAAACCTGCACAACCATTTTCCTGCCGCTGGACTTTATATATTTGCTGTTGCAAACATTGTTGTAACGAATATCCTACCCTACCTGCCTTTGTATCCGTGTAACTATAGGATAGACTCCTGGAAACGGAATTGCTGGTCAGAGTTTGTAAGAGCCTTTTTGCTTTAAGTCAGTGTCGCCCTCCATAGAGGTGGTGTTGGCTCACCTCCCACCAGCAGTATGCCGTGCCCCAGGTCCCCACGTTCTCTCCAGGACAGAATGACCTTTGCCAACCTGTGATGAAAACTGGCTTCGGATTAAACATTCATTATAGTTTTCATTATAAATTATAAATTCACTAGAATTTGACTTACTCTTATGAGTGAGGCTGACCTTTTAAAAATATAGAAGTGCCATTTTTACCTCCTGTCCTTATAAAATATCTGCTCATGTCCTTTGCCCATTTTTTTCTGTTCAGTTATTCAATTTTTCTTACTGATTTGTAGGAACTCATTATGTATTTAAGGAAATTAGTCCTTAGTTAGATGTATGTCAGTATTTTAATTGGTTTATTTTTTCTTTTTTAAGTATATTTTATTGATTATGCTATTATAGTTGTCCCATTTTTTTCTCTCTTTTACCCCCCTCTGCCCAGTACCCCATTCCTTCCAGCATTCCCCCCTTAGCTCATGTCCATGGGTTGTATATATACAAGTTCTTTGGCTTCTCCACTTCCTATACTATTCTTAACCTCCCCCTGTCTATTTTGTTCCTCCCAATTATGCTTCTTATTCCCTGTACCTTTCCCCCATTCCCCTCCATCCCCCTCCCGCTGATGCCCCTCCCTGTGGTCTCCGTTTCTGTGATTCTGTTCCTGTTTAGATGTAAAAAGAAGAGCAAAACTATGAACAGTAAAATGACAACAAACTCACAAGCATCAGTAACTGAAGCTAAAATACAAAAAAAAAGTTTATTTTTTATTGTTTTGCCATATAACATTTAAAAAAATTTAATTAGTCACATTGGTCATTCTCTTTATTTTATGACCTTGATTTTGAGTGCTTCTTAGGTCATCCCCGCTTTAAGATTTTGTATGTATCAAGTTTTCTTCTAGGACTTTCATGCTTTTATTTTTTAAAATCGGAATCTTTAATACATCTGGAATTTATGTTAGCATAAATAGTGAGCTAGAGTTCCCATTTGACTTTTCCCCAGAAAGATGTGGGCCTTGAAACATGCACTTCTACTCACTTAGCTGTGTAATTTCGAGCACATTAACTAACTTCTCAGAACCTCGATTTCCTTAAGTGTGTAATGGGAATAGAAACAATACCTACCTAACGAGGCTGTTGAAAAGGCTAAAGTATATATGGAAAGCATTCAGCATAGCTCCTGGCACACATTCCGTGTTCAGATCATGGCCCAGATGCTCAGGACCCTGGGACTGCCAGCGTGCTCCTGCAACGGGGAGACGCTGTGGGTGGCTGGGGTACGGAGGTCACCCTGCAACTCACTGCCACATGATGTAGGGTGAGTCCCTTTATCACCTAAACCCTCAGCTTCCTCACCTGCATATTGAATGATAAGAACCAGTTCATGAGATTGTTGGCAGTCCGGATTACATCACACCCATGAAAGCATTGTGTAACCTGTAATGGACCGTATGAAAGGCTGGAGATTATGGCCTGGTGAATGCGGGGCAGCCATGGCACAGGTGGGTGTTGGACAGCCCTGGCCAAAGGAGCCTAATTACTTTGCCATAACATGAAATTAACAGCTGATGTAAAGCAAGTGAGCTTTGCAGCAGTTGATTATAGTAATGTTTAGTAATTGCCTTCTAGTAATTAAGCGATAATGAGCTTCCTGAGACAGAATCTTGTTAGAGCAAAAGATGGATCCAAGGCTTTCGACTCCATGTATACATCTTGAGCACAGCGGTGGGCTGTGCAGGCCTGAGCATCCTCTTGAAGAATGCTTCTTGTCCGAAGGACAGTAGGGGCAATAGGGATGCAGAGCACTTCCCCTCCACCAGGCAGGTGCACATGCCTGGATGTACTTGGAGGAAGGCCCACAGTGCTCTGGGGTTGTCCCGGAGCCAGAAACTTCTGCAGAGCCCTGTATGCCAATGTGAGCGCAGTCCCCAGAGTGTGGCCCTGCAGCTAAAGAGCCCCACCCAGCTCAGTCATGCCTTCTTCAGTGTCACTTGTTGCCCTTTTTATTCTCTCTGTTTAGTTGTTTTGGATTCATCAGGCACAGCCCGTTTCTTATGCTCGACGACGCGTCTCCCTCCACAGCTTCTGGGTGGGTCTGGTGCTGTGTTCAGGGCCTGTTTCTACCAGACTTGCTGACTCAGATTGTCCCTGGGCAGGGTTGCCAGAGAAGATACAGGATGCCCTGTTCAATTTGAATTTCAGATAAACAACTAATAATTTTTTAGTGTAAGTATGCCCCACACAGTATCTGGGTCATACTTTTATACTAAAAAGTATTCATATGTCTGTGTCGTCTTTGGGACAAACATATTGAAATTTATTTGTTGCTACCTGAAATTCAAATTTAACGGGGTATCCTCTTCCTCCTTCCCCTCCTTCTTTGCTCCCTTCCTCCCTTCATCTAGCGGCCCCACCTGGGTGGCCCTGATTTCAAAGGCTGTAAAATAGCAGTTACCACACTGCTGTTTCATGGAGCTCTGGCAGCAAAAGACATTAAAAGGTGTCCTATGAGAAATGCATTCTGAGCTAAAATCGTGCTTGGTAAAGCCTAGATTAAACAAAGTTTGTCGGTTTTCTTCATTGTGGGAGTTTTCAGAACCTTTTAAACCTGCGACATTGGGTCGCAGGAGGCAATATTTCTGAAAGTCATGTCTCTACTCTCCTGCTCCCCCTCCCTGAGTACTGAGGGTCCCAGGAGCACGGCAGGACGGATGCTGACAGTCTCTATTTGCAGGCCGTGAGTTCTGATTTTGGGTTTTGGGAACATGCCACTCTATAAAAAAAACCCAACAACTCTGTATAATGTTATGATTCTGTTTTTGTTTTAAAAAGTATAAATGTACAAAATATGCACATAGATGTGGGTATATATGAATGAAAAAACTAGGACGCATACCAAAATCTTAACTGTCATCCCCACTAGGGGGTGCGGATAGGGAAAGGTTAGGGGTGATTTTCTTTCCTTTTGGTTGATATGTTCTGTAATCCATATACGTAACTCTTGTCAGAAGAGCTACAATTTTTTGATTATTTTATTTTTAAAAGGGTCACTATTCTATGTATTATTTCATTTGCCTCCCGAGTAACTCAGTGCTAGTGGCTCTAATATGATCCCTTTATGGAGGGGAAACTTCACACAGGTCTGTGGCAGGCTCGGGTCTTGCGGTTTTGTTATCGGGCTGCCTCTTCAGTAGAAGGTGGTGGCAGCACATGCTGTCCTGGGAGGGGTTCTGGTGCCTGTCCACCCAGCCCCTTTGGTTCCCAGACTAAGGTTGAGACCCTGACAGGGAAAAGTACCTGAGTGGGACACGTGGTTTTTGAACAAGGATACGTCCTTGGGCAAGGTCTGGGGACCAGAAGGCAGGACAAGGACCTGGCCTTCTCCTCGCCACAGGCCTTGACTTTATCTGTTGTCCTAGACCAAGAGGGCAAGGGGGAAAATGTTGTGATGTACAATGGTGAATACAGTTTTGTTTTGTGTTTAAAAAGGTCACTTTGATATATGATTTAGGTTGCCAAAATCACATTGCTTATGTTTTTTTTCTCTTTAAGCTTTGCAAAGTACATGTTTTCTGTATCTCTTTTAAACTGATTTTTTCCTTTTCTCCATCTGTTTTTCCTTTTTTGAATCTTAGGCATATATCTGTTTATTTACAGCTATTGTGGTCATTGTGTTATGTGGAGTTTTACTTGTGTGTCTGAGTGGTGAACCTGTTTATACCCCCTGAGCCTGGTACTTAGTTCCACAGAAGAGTGATGACCGGGTTGTGTAGGTGGTGTGCAGGGACAGTCTGGGTCTGGCTCCGAAAAGAAGCCTGAGCATGGATGGCACAGTGAGGAGCTGTGTTGCAGAATGTGGAATCAGTGTGTGGCCCCACCTCGAGCACTGCGGTTCGGGGGCACTGGGGTTCCATTCAGTCGAGCCTCCAGCCCTCATGACACATAAGCTATGCTGTCAACTGTGAGGCCAGGGCAGGCACCCTATTTCAGAAGGAGCTGGGCTTTGGAGTTTGATAGATCTGGGTTTGAATCCTGGTCATAAAATGACTAGCTGTGGAACTTTAGGATAATCTTTCTGTGGCTCAGTTCCATCTTCTGAAAGTTAGAGGTGATGATTATAGTCCCACCTGACAGAGTTGTTGTGAGGGCTAAGTGAGGGAGTATGTGTAGTCATGGAAGAGAACCTGGCACATCTTAAGCACTGAATAAATATCAGCTATTATTATTATTAACAATAGAATATAACATTCCTAGAATAGAGCTTGGCCAGTGGCATATCTTGAGATGTGTTTGCCCCCCAGACAAGGTGTGACTGTGTTGCCAGTTGCTGGCTGGGTATAACTGATGGCTTCTGAATGGGGTTCCCGCCTGGGAAGCTGCCTCAGCACAGGGTGAGCAGGATGCCTGCGCTGTTACATTACTTTCCAAACATAAGGGCTGCCTCAGGGGGCAGTTTCCAGAGACTTTTGTGAGCTTTTCATTCAGCACTGTGTTTTCTGTTACAAATGAAACAGAAGCCACAGCAGGTAACCTGGAGTGTTCAGTCCAGCCCTAACCCCAGGGCAGCCTGCGTTTTTAGAGACTAAACACTTTTTTTAGGTGTTTATTTTTAAAAAAATCAACAGAGCATTAAAGTGATTTCTTACAGAAGGGAGAAGGGCTTTACTTTTTATTCTGCATCTCGCTCCAGGTGGTAGCGACCCTGGACTTAACCGTGAACATTGACTCTGACCAAGTAACTCTTTGCCTTCCTTTCCTGAAGGTTTGTAGTCTGGGCACTGATACCCTCTTCTCAGGGGCCCTGTTTCTCTGGTCTTTGTATTTGGATGCTGTCGTCGGGATTCTCGGCTTGTTTCTTTGACCTCTGTCAAAGCTGGAGAAGTAAATGTGTGGCGAGCAATCTCAGCACAGGGGGAAGACTGCGGCCTCGTCCTGTCTTCCCTGCTCGTGGGCTTGTGGATGCCGTGAGCTGTGGTCCGTGGGAGGCCCGCAGAGCCTCCAGTCTTTCTGCTGCCCTTGTGCTTGTCTCTGAGTTTTAGTTTCTTTTCATGGTTAATGGCTTGAGTTTTAATTAACATACTATGTCCCTGAGTCTTATTCAGAGTTTGAGCTTGGTTCTTGTTTAGATTACTACAGTGTGCTAGAAAAAAGTTTTGGATTTGAAGCCAGAGAGAGAAGGGAAATCACATTCTTAAGTGCTTACCCTTCATTATTTAATTCATTTTCCTTAAGGTCCTACTATGCTCCAGGTGTTGTGAAAGGCACTTCCGGGCAGTGGTTCAAGGACATGGGTGCTGGACCAGGCTGTCTGGGCTTGAGTCCCAGCCCCATAGCTTCAGTGGGGTCTGGCAGTAAGTGGGGCCTTAACCACTTTTTATTTACCTTCTCTTCTGCTTGTTGGGTGCTAATAGTGTGCACCTGACAGGGTTGTTTGGCGAATGAAATGAGTTAATACTGTAGAGTGACATGGTGATGATGACAAGGGTGATGGTGGGGACGGGTTGGGACCAGGACCGAACGAACCACTTCGGTGCTGTCACGCCGCTCACGGTCCTCTGCTTGTGTGTGCATGGCTCTGAACGTGTGCGTGCACGGTCCCGAGGTGTGATGTTGGAGTATGAGGCAGGCACACGTGATCGAGCACGTGGAGTAAAATAATAGGTAGAGTGAAGCGTGGTGGGAATTAGAGAGGGCCAGGGCATGGTGGGAGCACATAGCAGCCTCCCTCACAGGGCAGGGAAGCACACCAGGGACAGTGATGTTTGGAGAAATAAAAGTTAGCTGGGCTGGGGGCGGCGAGGGGAGGTTGTGTCCTGTGTTGTGTGCAGAAGGAAGAGTGTACGTGAAGGTCTGAAAAGGAAGTGTCGTGGTGTCTAAGAAACTGAAGAAATCTAGTGAGCCTCGAGCACGGGGCATGAGGAGAGTGGAGAGAAACGGCACCGGCAATAACGAGAAACCAGACCATGGAAAATGGGTCATGTCGAGGGTTTGGGGTGACCAAACACTGTTTAGTCAGGTACCGTTCTTGGGGGTTTTCAGTCATTACTTCCAGCATCACAACTCTGTGACCTAGGTGTTGTTAGCCCTAGGTGTTACGTGGTTGGCGGTGAAATTAAGACTAAAAATTCCCACTTGCCCAAAGGCACACACTTAGAGGGCCGTACAGTCGAGATCTGAACCTGGGCTTCTCAGGCTCCAAAGCTGGGGTCTTTGGATGGCACCGTACCCTTCTGAACTTGAGGTCTGGCTGTTGGCTTTCTGACTTCAGGCTGCTCTCTTGATTTCCTTTCTCTTCAGTTTACTCACTTGTGAAATAGATAACAAATACCAGCCTCATAGACTTGTGAAGATAAATGGGAACACGCATAAGGTGCCAAGTATTGCGCATTGCCTGGCATAGAGCGAGTGCAATGACTTCCTATAGATCCAGGCTGCTGACAGAGGGACCCTTTCCTTTCCTGGTCCCACGCCCTGAGACAAAGCCCCACAAGCTGCCAGCTGCGCCTAGCCTGGTTGTCAATCATCTTTCCAAGGACCTGCTGAACTCCCCGTAGAAATCACCTTTGCACACAGGGGATCTGCAGGTCACAGCACAGTGGGCTCTCCTTCTGCCCTGCAGCCTGCAGCCCTCTGCCCTTCAGCTGGCCGGTAGGAGTGACCCGAGGCTTCTCTAGCTCTCCCAAGCGTCCGTCCCCTCACGGGCTTGCTGTCATCCCTTTCTTCTTCCTCTAGAGTGCGCTGTTCTGCCTGCACTCTATGAAATGAGTGCTGTGCAGATTTGAATTGAATTTGACTTTGCTGTTGTTGTTTAACTTTCCTCATGCTGCTCTCAAGGACAGATACCGTCTCATCTCTGTATTTCCTGCGGTGACTGGCACGGTACTGTCATAGATGCTCAGTACTGTCATAGGTGCTCAGTACTGTCATAGATGCTCAGTACTGTCATAGGTGCTCAGTACTGTCATAGGTGCTCAGTAGATTGCAGTTGTTTTCACTAGGGTAGCGCTTAAGGGGTACTGAAGGTCTTCTGCAGTTGTTTTTTTTTTTAATCTTTACGACAGTCCTCTGGAGTAGACAGAGTATAGGTATTCTTTTTAGCACAACTGGAGAAACTCGGGCCCGCACCTAAGCAATATGACCACTAGTTAGTTCTTTAATTCTAGAGTAGTCATTTCCTAGGTGTAACTCTGTCCTATGGGCTAGGAAAATAGAGCTGAAGGATGTAATCCCTTCCCTCAAGGATGGGGTAGACATTTAAACAAATAATTGTATGTAGCAAGTGGAGTTTTAGGACAGAGGAATGATGAAAGTGTTTAATTTTATTTGGGGAAGATCAGTGACACATTCAGAAAGAAAGAGACAGTTGCATTGGCCCTTCAAGAACCGACCTCTTGGTGCAGAAAGAGGGGGAGGGAGGGCATCCCAGACAG
The DNA here is from genome assembly GCA_007922815.1 of Macrotus californicus. Lineage (NCBI taxonomy): Eukaryota > Metazoa > Chordata > Mammalia > Chiroptera > Phyllostomidae > Macrotus > Macrotus californicus. The sequence goes on from VMDR010004923.1 coordinate 27,962, forward strand.
AGGAATGACATACACCAAAGCCCGCAGGAGTGGAGACGGGTGCTCTGGGCGGCCCTGCAGCAGGAGGCGGACAGCAGTGGGTGGTGGTAGAAGGTAAAGATGGCGGTAATTCCCACTGGTGGGACCCCGAGGCCCCACAACTTAAGAGAACCTAAAAGGTTCCTTCCTGGCTTCTTCCCCTTCATTCAGTCTCCCAGCCCCTAGCCCTTCCTCCCAGAGGCGTACACAGCCTGCACATAAACCACCTTGAAGCTCTGGATGGACTCCCCTTTGCCCTGCTTCCTTGCACCCCCAGCTTGTCTGCACATGGATTTGTAATCTCCTTTCCATGTGAAAACACATCTTACCACATGAGTGACCTGCGACCTGACTACTTGGAAGAATAAAGGTTACCAGGTAAAAGGACATCTGTGTCATTTGCTTTCTGTTGTGTGAGGTGACTGGGAAGGAATAAAGTCCATCTGTGACCAAACACCTGTGTTCCTCCCTTGCTGGCAGAGTCACCAGAGGGGAGCGTTAAATTGCTCTTCAAATGAGTCAGGCCTGTTGTTCCCGAGGAGACAGGGCTGGCGCAGCTTGAGCTCTGTGGGCAAGTCTGACCAGGCCCCGTCTCACGCTTGCTGTGTTTGTTTGCCTTGCAGCTGTGTAAATGAGTATGGAAGATTATGATTTCCTGTTTAAAATTGTTTTAATTGGCAACGCTGGTGTGGGGAAGACGTGCCTAGTCCGACGATTCACTCAGGTAAGAGGACTCAGAAGTCCAGGATTGGCTTTCTTGCTCTGGCCTGCGGGGTTAGGAGAGGCTCACAGGACAAGTGACTGGCCCAGCGCCAGCCTCTTGGCTGCCAGTTATGAGCGCACCCTTTGAAAGGACACCAGCTTGGATGCGTAGACTAGACCTCTTTAAACCACTTTGCAGGAGTGAGGCTGCGTGGGTCTCCACCACACTCCCGTGCCTCTGGTTGCATCCCTTACTGAAAGGGGCAAGTCGTTTTGCTTTTAGGGTGCAATATTAAAAATAGATTATTTGATTAATGAATAGATTATTAGTTAATCATAATCCAAAGTGGAAACAAATGAATCTGGACGTCAAATTAAACCTAAATATTAATTTCAAAAATGTAAAGACAAACTAAACCAATGTACTCCCGGCCTACGCCCTCTCCAACCCTCCCAGAAAACTGAGTGAATCATATTGGTCCAGCACCAAGTATGCTGATCTTTCTGCATCTACTAAATAGGAATGAAATGCGGACAGCGGAGACTATTTGAACTAAGTGAAATGTTCTCTCTCTGGGTTGAGTCCTTATCTTACAATCCACGACAAGTTTCCTGTGGGGCTGCCCTTTTGAGAATTACTGTCAGAGATTATATACTTGTTTTTTTACAGAAATGGTAGGAAATCATTCTGGGGTTGACCTTCTTTTGTACTTTTCCGGAAAAGACATGAATGGCGTCCTTTCTGGTGTTATGCAAGTATCTTGCATTTCCTTGAAGGGCTAGTTGGGAAAGTTGGAGCTAGCTCTTCTTTCTATCTGAGGCACAGGGCAACCCAGTGCCCTGGGCAGGACATTGGCTTGAGAGTCAGGACACAGGAGCCAGTCCCAGCTCCGGCCCTGGCTCCTCCATGAGCTTGGGCAGGCTACCCACCCTTGCTGGGCCTCCCTGCCTCCCTGATGCACGAGGGGTGGTCCCCAAAGCGCTGTGCAGCAGTAGGAGTCTGTGGTTCTGCGGAAACTGGATAGGCAGATTGGATAAGACCAACAGCTTTAGGACGGAGAGTCACCTTTGGAAAAGCCTGGGTTTTCCCCACGGTAATGAGCACAGTAGGATTCGTGCTTTTTACTGAGTCTTAGCCTGGTGGGATCGTACGTAACAAGCTGACGCGTCTGGGGTCCGTCCAAACCACCATGGTGTTATACTGGGCAGTCCGACTGGTTTTACTTCCACCTAACATTGGCAGTCTTTTCTGCTTTCGGCAGGAGAACAAGACAGCAGAGGTGTAGAGGAGTCTTTAGTCCCCTTTTCAAAAATTCCTTTGACTTTGTCTTATTGCCGAAAGATCCCTTAGAGATTATTCAGCTCACTCCTCTCACTGTATGGATGAACAACTCGGGGATGAGATAACTCCTTGGTACCTCATGTCAAGTTAGTGACAAGGCTGGCATTGGAACCCAGGTCTCCTGGTTCTCAGCCTGGTCATTTTTCTCTTCTGTGTGTTCTAACCTCTGAAACCATAGGACTCTTGCATTTCTTTTTAAAAGCATAAACTTTGTCATTAGAGGTAAAAATGCGTTCATTTTCAAACACTAGTTTTCATCAGTACGCACGCTACCATTTATTTTTCACTTCTGTCTACTTTTTACCCCTCCCAGTCTCTCAGCTCCCCCCCGAAGTTGGTATTTCATAGAAAAGATCATGTTTGTTTTGGGGATTTAGTAGACAGTTAAAATGAATTGGACTCAGCTGTTTTTGAGGCGTGAGGGGTGGGGAACAACATGAGGGGAGAAGACACTGGGAAGGACTCGCTTTCATTTCTGGCGTTTGTTAGACTGCAAAGCAGCTGGAGCTGTAAACTTGAAGCCTGGCCGCCTTGTGTTTGAGCCAAAGCAAAACAGAGGAAAATTGATTCAATATTTGTAAGTGAAGTTATGAATGTTTATGTTTACATCTTTTGCAGACACGCAGTGGAACATTTTCTGTTGGTTTGAAGCTCAGTCTTTTAAGTTTAAACATTAATTAAGAATGCTCTTGTTAAGGAATGGACTTAATTAAAGATGGCCCAATCTTAGCTGCCAGAGTTAATAAAGTCCATTTTACTTTAATTTCTGGGGATCCTGGAATGTAAGCGAAGAGGGGAGAGAAACTAGGTGAAGTGTTCTCTCTTGATCAAATTGCTTTCTGCCTCCACCTCCCTCGCTAAGCTTACAGGAAATGTTATGTAATATTATGCATGTGATTTTGATGAAATCTTTCTTGTGTAGCTTTCAGTTTGAGGTAAAACTTTGAAAAAAGCTCGGAAATGTTTTTATTGTTTATGCTGTTACAGTTGCTCACACTTTGTTTCTCTTTCCCCACCTCCCCCCGCCCCTCCCCAAGTCAGTCCCCACACTGTTGTCTGCGTGGGTAAATGCTCTTTGGTTAATCCCTTCACATCCTTTATCCTGTTCTCCCTACCCTCTCCTCTCTGGAAGCTGTCAGTCTGTTTTATGTATCTAAGCTTCTATTACTATTTTGTTTGTTAGTTTATTCTGTTTGTTAGATTCCACATGTAAGTGAGATCATGTGATATTTGTCTTTCACTGACTGACTTAATCCACTTAGCATAGTTTTCTCCAGGTCCATCCATGCTGTTACAAAATGTGAGTTTCTTTCTTGTTTTCTACTGCTGCATAGTATTCCATTGTGTAAATGTACCACAGCTTAAAAGTTTGACTTACAGTCAGTATCAGTAGATGAGTGAGGTAAAACTTTTTTTGTTTTGAAATGCTTATGTCAGCCTCAAACACATTGCATTTGAGGCCCAGAGAGGGGAGCTGGTTTGCGTGAGGTCACACAGGGATGCAGTGCTATTCCTGCTGGACTTCCTCCCTGAATGACTATGTTCTCTTCAGTTATCTTCCCAGTATCATGGGCCCTGATCTCATCCCTATGGCTCCAGGTTTCTCAGTCTTATACTTGTATCTGATTTTTCTGTTTCACTTTTTAAAAAATTACTTTATTGTTGTTCAGTTACAGTTGTCTGCATTTCCCCCCACCACTGCCCGCCCCCCACGCCAGCCAATCCTACCTCCCTCCCTTGTTTCCACCCTCCCCCTTGGTTTTGTCCTTGTGTCCTTTATAGTGGTTCCTGAAAACCCTTCCCCTCACTGTTCCCTCCCACTTCCCCTCTGGCCATTGTTAGATTGTTCTTAATTTCAATGTCTCTGGTTGTATTTTGTTTGCTGTTTTCTTTTGTTGATTATGTTTCACTTAAAGGTGAGATCATGTGGTATTTCTCCCTCACTGCCTGGCTTATTTCACTTAGCATAATGCTCTCCAGTTCCATCCATGCTATATGAAGGGTAGGATCTCCTTTTTTCTTTCTGCTGCGTAGAATTCCATTGTGTAAATGTACCACAGTTTTTTGATCCACTCATTGACTGATGGGTACTTAGATTGCTTCCAGCACTTGGCTATTGTAAATTGTGCTATGAACATTGGGGTGCATAGGTTCTTTTGGATTAGTGTTTCAGGATTCTTAGGGTATAATCCCAGCAGTGGAATTGCTGGGTCAAAAGGCAGTTCCATTTTTAGTTTTCTGAGGAAATTCCATACTGTTTTCCACAGTGGCTGCACCAGTCTACATTCCCACCAACAGTGCACTAGGGTTCCCTTTTCTCCACATCCTCTCCAACACTTGTCTGCTGATTTGTTTATGATGGCCATTCTGACCAGTGTGAAGTGGTATCTCATTGTGGTTTTAATTTGTATCTCTCTGATGGTTAGTGATGTTGAACATTTTTTCATGTGTCTATGGGCCATCTCTATGTCCTCCTTGGAAAAGTGTCTTTTCAAGTCTTTTGCCCACTTTTTATTTTTTTTTTTTTGTCTTCCTGGAGTGGAGTCGTGTGAATTCTTTTATATTTTGGAGGTCAAATCCTTGCCCGAGCATCCTTGGCAAATATGTTTTCTCATACAGTTGGTTCTCTGTTCATTTTATTGCTGTTTTCTTTAGCCATGCAGAAACTTTTTAATTTGATGAGGTCCCATTTCTTTATTCTTTCCTTCATGTCCCTTGCTTTGGGGACATACCAGTGAAAATATTGCTGCGTGGAATGTCTGAGATTTTCCTGCCTGTGTTCTCCTTTAGGACTTTTATGGTGTCACGATTTATATTTAAGTCTTTTATCCCCCTTGAATTTGTTTTTGTGTATGGTGTAAGTTGGTGATTGAGTTTCATTTTTTTGCATGTAGCTGTCCAGATCTCCCAACATCATTTGTTGAAGAGGCTATTTTTACTCCATTTTATGCTTCTTCCCCTTTTGTCGAATATTATTGACCATAGAGACTTGGACTTATTTCTGGGCTCTCTGTTCTGTTCCATTGGTCTATGTGTCTGTTCTTATGCTAGTACCAGGCTGTTTTGATTGCAGTGGCCTTGTAATATAGGTTGATATCAGGTATTGTGATCCCTTCTGCTTTGTTCTTCTTTCTCAAAATTGCTGCAGCTATTCAGGGTCTTTTATGGTTCCATATAAATTTCTGCAATGTTTGTTCTATATCTGTGAAATATGTCATTGGCACTTTAATAGGGATTGCATTGAATCTATAAATCGCTTTGGGTAGTATGGACATTTTGATGTTAATTCTTCCAATCCATGAACACGGTATGTGCTTCCATTTGTTTGTGTCTTCCTTAATTTCTCTCTTCAGTGTTGTATAGTTTTCTGAGTACAGGTCTTTTACGTCCTTGGTTAGGTTTATTCCTAGGTACTTTATTTTTCTTGTTGCTATATCAAATGAGCATAACCATTGTGGACATCAATAGTTTCTAGTAAACAAATGGTCATCCATACCACACCCAAAGAAGAACTACATGATTGCATAAGAAAATGATTCCAATGCAAAATCCAGTTCCAAGAATTAGGGTTTCTAGGGGATGTGCATATTCAGCTTCCATTCCAAATGGAGCCTGAAACTCATGATGAACTTTATGAGTATATTTATATATATTTTGTGGTGTAAGAGCCTATGTAGGAAATAGTGCCAGGTGTCCTCAGTCACAGCACAACCAAAGCATCTTGCCAAAAGCATATACCATCTTGGCATAATTCCCAACCATAAGGAATATTGAAATATTCTGTAAAATAGTAAGTTCCACAAATCAAAGGAAGCTGGATACAAAAGTGATTAAAGAGAAGTACTTTAAAGCATTTCCATTGGTTTTCCCATGTTTCTGGTTTATCCTTTTGAATTTTGTACTTTTTCATGTAAGGTATAAATTGAAATAAAAACCCAGGTAAACAGGACAAGAAATAAATGGTCTTGTGAACTATCAGGGAGCCCCGTGTTACAATCTAGAACTTTGTATAATTGTTCAACACATAGCTCCAAGCATTTTTAAATGGCTCTCACAGAGGATTCTCAGGTAAAAGTGAATCTACAGACTCCACAGCCAAGGACGCTGAACTGAAGATGCTGACACTTTCATTTGTTGCCATTTTTCCAATCTCTGTACACAGCCTTATAATTCTGCGGTCCTCTATTCTGATCCCCTCAGCTGGATGCTCCCACAGAGAATGCCGTCCATCACCACCCAAATTTGGTTAGGTGTTACGACCCCTGATTTTCCTGATTCATTTTTTGAAATTGGATCCCCCGCCCTTTCCCAATTTTCTGCCCACACTCTCTGTCTTCTTCCTCCTTATTTGTTCCCTTTCCCTTTCTTTCTTTTTCTTTTAGAATTTCTCCCCTTTCTTCTTCCTTTCTCCATCCCCCGAAACTTACACACGTACATGCAAAGTTAAATTAAAACAGGGTTCCCAGGACACACACCAGAGTTCTTTTTTCTACTAGTTAACTCAGCCAAAGGAAGGGACCGGGGAGGGTAGTGATGGGGGAAGTGGGAAAATTTCACTTAATTGAAAGATTGGCTTAATTGTTATTTTTCATTATTTCTCCTTTAGGGTCTTTTCCCCCCAGGTCAAGGAGCCACAATTGGAGTTGACTTTATGATTAAGACAGTGGAGATTAATGGTGAAAAAGTGAAGGTAAGGTGCTCAGTTTTCGGTACATGTGTTGTGCTGTGAGAGGAAGTAGTGTCTCATAACATTTATCGTCTCTCTCAATCGGAAACCACACTGAAAGTAACATACTCAGCTATGGCAGCTTATTTCCAAACATTCCCTTTAGCGGGGCAGGAAGGGGTTGTGGATGATGCATTTACAGATGGGAAGACAGAGAAAGAAGGGCTGAGGCAAGTTTGTCCTGTCTCCTGTGATGTCAGAGGCGATGTAAAAACAAGCAGGGAATTTCTTGTTGGGATCTCCTGAGCTGGGCCAGGAAGCGGTGCTACGTCCTCTGAACAGTAACCCCGTGAAAGCACCAGTGGATTCCTGCACTGGTTGTGGGCCACTCAGTCAGATGGGTCATTCGCTGTCTCCCATCATACCCCTATTCCTAGCAAGGGGAAATACTACAGGAGGATTCCATGATTTCTTCCTTCTGCTTTGTGACCTCTGGATAGTTTGGCACCTGTAAAAACTATGGAGTCCAGAAGGGAGTAGTTTATCAAATACCTGATATGTGTCAGTCCCTCTGCCAGGTGATTTTGCATGAGTTGCTAGGTAAATAGTAAATATCTTCATTCCGTGTGTTTCAGAGAGGTTGAGTGACTGGTCTGTGCCTTCACAGTTAGGAAGGGAGGTAGGCAGGATCTGAACCAGTTTGGTGGGTGAGTGCACCCCACTGTCTTCCTGGGGTCTCCCCTGCCATGGAAGAAGAGGGGCATGAAGGCACAATAAGCTCATCACCTCGAAGCAAGGAAAGAAAGATGATGGACGGGTCAAACGAGGCTAAATCACACACAAGGAGGGTAGAGGGAGTGCCCCTTAGAGTTGTGAGATCCCACTGTTAGATCTTCCGGGCCTCAGGCCGACGGAAAGCAGCCACAACCCTGGTGTCTGCTGCACAGTGAAAGCTGGCACCAGGGTCCCGGCTAGCTCCCAGTGCAAGCGTCCCAGGTTGGAGTCCGTGGCTTTTGCATCCTTCTCCTACACGCACCTGGGTTCCAGTCTTCACACACTTTGGGAAGGGCAGGGAAGCTCCCGGGTGCTCCTGCAGCATTTCACAGACACACAGAGAGGTGTTTCGGACGAGGTTCCTGAGGGGGGGTACAAGCGCTCCAGTGGCCCGTCCAAGTGCAACCCCACAGAGTGGCTCCTTGCTGTACACGTTTATACCATACACCACAGTGATGGGAGCTGGGAGCAACAAAAACAGGGTGTGAAATCCACATAAATGCCAACTGGAAAGCTCACAAAAGTTCTGCATTGGGATGGGGAGAAGGCGCTAGGGTGTGGGGGTTGGAGGGAGGCAGGAGTGGGCACTCAGCAGGTGTGGAAGGAGCAGCCACTTGTGGCTCGCTCTCGTTCCAGGAGGTGGTGGCCGTGTCGAGGAGCTGGGTAGAGATGACTACTGTTTCAGGCATTTTACTTCCAAGTGCCTGGGTCTCCCCCTCATGTACATGCATTTGTGTGAGTTAATTCCTTGCACTGGAGTGCCAGTGCCTGCTGTGTGCCAGGCACTGGGAGTGAGCAGGGCTGAGTAAAAAGTGGTCCATGCTGTTAAAGACCAAGCTTACTTTCCTTTTCTGAATCCCCAGATTTAGTTATTAGATTTATTCCACTTCCTCTGAACCATAACCTCATTTTTAAGTGCTCAGCTAAAAATCCATCTTTTTATAACATCTGACTCCATCATGAGCCCACAGGCTGCCCAAGAGCAAGGTTTGTGTCTCACTCATCTTTGTATTCCCAGCACGGTTCCTCTCGCCGTCACCTGTTTAGGCCTCTGGACCTTCATCCATAAAAAGTGAGGGTTGGCTGACCTCCCAGATGAAGTCCTTACCCATTTGCCTGTGATTCTGTCTAGCCACATATGTAGGCTCAAGGTACAAAATGGCCCTTTTCCACCACATTAATCCAAGGGCCTCGTTAACACTTGGACACATGAGGAACACTGTCAGTCTCTCGGTAGAAGAGGCAGAGTGGCCCAGGCTTTGCTAAGGAAACACTTCCTGTCTTATTGTTGTCCTTCTTCCTGAACATTTACTGGCGCCTCTTCCTGCTGATTAAGTGTCTGTTTTGCCAGTAGTTTGCAGATTTGCTCCTAGCCCCATAGAGATCGTGGAAGAGACCACCCGCTGGGCGCGTGGCAGGCAGGACCAGAACCCAGGTCTCTCCTAACTTCTCATCCGCGCCCCTTCCTCCCTTATAAGTCTTAGTTATTTCTAGGAGGGCTCCTTGGATTGAGGACAGGAAATCCAAATTGAAAGACTCTTATAGCTATTAAGGGCTAGTGCTAAACAGTAAAGGCAAATCCGAGGAAGAGGCCCTTTTCTTAAGGTGCTGTGCTGGAGTAGAAAATATAACTAAAATGTACATAGCATTTTCTTCTCTCCATTGATAGTTTAAGTCTATCATAAATAAATGAGTAATAAGTAAAATTCTAAGCTGGTCTAAAACCTTTTAACTTCAGGAGTTTCACTATAGCACCAGAAGATTTTTTGGATTTCTCTCTAATCAGGTATATTTTGTATAGACAGGAAAGTCTGGTATGCACACGTATTTGCTCATTTGACTCTCTGTCCACCCATTTGCTCATCCATCCTGTGTTACAGTAGGTGCTTTGTTCCAAGCCTGTGTTAGGTAAAGCCCCTTTGCTCCCTAGTAAGTGACTACCACCTGTCTCACACATTTTATCTGTGGGAACGTCTTCAGTACCCGCTAATCATCATGCAGAACTAACCCTTCCTCTGGGACTCCACAGCCTTTGTTGCACAGTCAGCCCTCGTTCAAACGGGTCCACCGCGCACCATGGACCTTGTTAGGAAAGCACTGGGAGTACAAGGTTAAGTAAGAAACAGTCCTCGCCCTGAAAGAACTGTCTAGCCAGGAGACTCTCCGGTGAACCAATGACTGCAGTAGGTTATCGTGACCAGCAGAGGTGTGAGGGGTGGTGGGAAGAGAGAGAGAGATGAATAGTGCAGCCCCATGCTGGGGGCGACAGCCCATGGCTGTGGTAATGAGACAGAATTGACTGGCACGAGACTAACACTAGGAGACGTTTTCTCCTGCTGGTGCCTCGTAAAAGGACATCTCATATTTTATATATGGTTAGTTAATATGGTGTCTACCCTCCCTGTAGACTGAGCTCTTTGAGGTCAGGCATTGTGTTTTATTCATCTTTATATCATCCCTGTGCTTAGTACAGTGCTCTGCATATATTAATGAGCTAGAAATGCTGAAAAGGAGCAAATGAATTGCAGAGAGAAAGGTGAGACCGAGTTGAATGATAAAGGCAATGGAATATGGATATCCTGGAGAATCAACAATAAGGCTGGAAACAGGTAGCTTCCTATGAGAAAGCATCTTGGCAGGGCAATACAGTCACCTTTTAAAACAAATATTTCAGTGGCTTTAATTCTCAAGCCGTTTTCAAGATGTGCCCATCATGAAAACATACTGATTTCTAATGATTGACAGTATCAAATCCCATCACAGGTGTTTTTAGAGGCTCAATGTGGCATTAAAACAATAGTCTGTTAAAAAAAAAATAGCCCGTTGTTCTAAGGTCCTGGCAGAGGGAACCATACCCCTACATTTGGGGGAGAGCAGAGAAATAACTTTTGTCTGGGCCAAAGCCGGAACACCTGTATGGTCACTTGCAGCATCCACAGACTCACATGTGCAATGTTGAAGAGCAGCTGCTAACTCCAAACCAAAGGAGAGTCTCTGTGCTGCTCCTTGGTGGCAGGGACAACCTACCTGTCACTCATCAGTTTCCTCGGCTAAACTGGTGTAAGCAAAGGGTGACACCAGATGACTCATCCTGTCTGGATGCCGATGCACATTTAAATCAGTCTCCGGGAGCAAACACAGCACAGAGGCCTGAAATGAGTGCCCACTTGCGCCTGAGAAGGCCAGGAGTCCTGGTCCCAGCTTTGTGAGGAACCATTAGGTGATGGAGTTTCCTGCTAATGAGGGGCGGGCCTAAACTTGCCTAACCCACTGTATCGCTGTAGGGGAGAGTTGGGATTGTCAATAAACACCTGAACAGCTTGCTGTGTGCCAGGTACTCTATTTGGTGCAGGGGAAACTGGACCAAATGCAGTGAGTAAAATGGACCCTGACCTTCCCTTTGTGAAGCTTTCCGTTGAGTGAGGACAGCCATTAAACAAATGATTACAACTAAATAAATGATTCAGATGTGTCAGGTGCTATGAGGGAGAATTACAGGGTGGGCTGCAGGAGAGGGTATGTGAGGGGGGTTGGTGGGGGCGGGGAACTCGACCCAATCTGAGGGGCCTTCTCCGAGGAAATGATGTTCTGCCGATGGGCATGAATGTATTTTGTGATGTGTGAACTTCATGCAATTAGAAGGGAAGATGATTATTTTATTTCTCAAGGCCTTTGGATTTGATCTGCACTTGGCGGTCTCCCTGGAGAATGGTTCTCGCCCCGTATCTTCTGCTCTGGGCAGGGAAGTTCAGGGAGAAGTGAAAGCATTTTGCCTTTTTCTTTGTACTTGGGACCATCAGTCACCAGGTCATGGAGCTGGTAGCTGACTGCAGGAAATGTGAACTGTGAGCAGGCTCACGTGTTTATTAACCTCTCCTCATAGAGAAACCACTGAAGCCTGAAGAGACCAAGTGACTGGCTCAAGGTCACGGAGCAGAAGTGGTGGAAGAAAGTTACTCTTTTCGTCTGCCATGGCATTGTTCCTGTTTTCATTAACAAAGACAGCACCTTAATATATTCATTTGAATTTTGAACTGGTAAAGGTGGTGAGGTTGGATTTCCTCCCTCTCCCATTGCTGAATGAAGTGCCAGTGGTCACAGAATGACCGCTCGGCCTGTGTCCTGACTGTCAGAATGCAGCATTGTGGTGACGAGAACAGACTCTGGGACCACACTGCCTGGCTGAACGGGTGCTGGGACATGCTCGCTGTGAGACGTCGAGCAACTCAATTAATGCCTCTGTGCCTCATGTCAGAATTGGGTGCAGTGACAGTGCCCTCCTCAGAGTTACCGTCAGGATGAAGTGCGTTTTTACACATGAAGTGTTTGGAATAGAGCTTGACATGTAATAAATGCTCAGACACAGACCACAGCGTGGTGGCAGCCAGAGGGAAGGGGCGGGGGCAGGTGGAGGTGGGCAAGGGGGGACGGGAAGGAGAGACCTTGGGGAGGTGGGCGACAGTGTGCTGTGCAGGTGGTGTTTTGTTGAGTCGTACACTTGAAACCTGGATGATTTTGTGAACCAGTGTCACCCCAATAAATTCAATAAAAGAAAAGAAAAAAAGAGGAAAGGGGAAACTCTTAAATAATCTAACAAAGAAAAAAAACCAAAGCAATACCTGCTCCTGATTAGACCCACACAACAAATTTTTTAAAAACTACAAGTGCTTTTTTATTAGGGTGGAAAATAACCATGAAAGTGTTTGGGTGAAGGTGTTTCCACTTCTGAACTAAAGTAAAACGCTGCTTTCTTTCTTTGCTGCTTCTCCCACCCGACCCTTCTCGTGTGCCTGACAGCTTCAGATCTGGGACACGGCAGGTCAAGAGAGATTTCGGTCCATCACCCAGAGCTATTACCGAAGTGCCAACGCCTTGATCCTCACCTATGACATCACCTGTGAGGAATCCTTCCGCTGCCTTCCCGAGTGGCTGCGGGAAATAGAACAATATGCCAGCAACAAGGTCATCACTGTGCTAGTTGGTGAGTAAGGACTAGTGAGGAGAGAAGCCGATTTGGGGGCATCAGAGAGTTTATAATCACATAAAGCTGGTGCCTTGGCACCTCTCGAGAATACAGTCTACAGCTGTATAATTCAGGCAGTCGACATTCAGTTCTGCCATCCAAGAGGAAATGAAATAGGTCCTATCCCATGGCGATGGTTTAGAAAAGTAAGGCAGGAAATACTGCTGATTGATGTTTCTATCCACGGAGGCTCTAGGGAAGAAAGTCGACTGCCGGGAAGTCACGTGGCCGCCAGACAATATTTTCAATCTGATCACCAGATCATGAAATTGGCAGTCTAGGGGTGAGATACATCTCTTAAGTTGATAAGGAATTCATCCTGGAAGCAAGTGTTTTTTTGCCTAAAAAATGGATTTAGGCTCAGTTTTTCCCTTCTTACACTTATGCTGACTTGAGAAATTCTAATTTTCAGAAAGAATCTGCTAAGGGAAACTCTGTAGTTTGTGTCATTTTGTAGGAAGGTGGAACCTGTTTCATGTGGGGGAAAAGCAGAATACAGTCCGTGATTCTCTGTGGTGACAAACACACCCACCGAGGACGGAATTGCAGTGAAACACCAGATCATTAAAAATCCCTCTAGTGGTGATGGAAAAATGTTAATAATGTATGGTTTTAAAATGTTTTCTTCCTAAGAAGGAACATTACTGTATATTCTAGCAAGACACAATTTGGAAATCTGGGTAGACAGCCTCACAGAGCTCCCAGGCCAGGAGGGGCTTGTCACAGAAAATGTGGCCAAGTAACATGGTTGACACATCATCTTTGTCAGATTTTGTGGGAAATGGAGGTAGACATTTTTTAAGATAAAATACAGCATGAATTATTCATGCTGATACTTCCATTTATAATTTAGAACTTTAGAACTTTTCCTTAACCTCATTAAAATTGTTTTTAAGATTTTATTTATTTATTTTCAGAGAGCGGAGAAGGGAGGGATAAAGAGAGGGAGAGAAACATCAGTGTGTGGTTGCCTCTTGTGTGCCCCAAACTGGGGGCCTGGCCCGCAACCCAGGCATGTGCCCTGACTGGGAATCAAACCCAGAACCTTTTCAGTTTGCAGGCCGCTGCTCAGTCCCCTGAGCCATACCAGCCAGGGCTTAACCTCATTAATATTATATCTGTAGTTGCTCTTTCTCCTGCCAAAACCCCTGCCCCAGTGACACCTGCATGATTACTCACTTGCTTTGTTCCAAAAGAATGTTCATAGCAGCCCCAGAATAACAATGCCAGTACTACCACTGACAAGACGGTCACTGCAACAGTTGAAGGTCTTTTTCCTTCAACTCTTTGTTCTTGGGGTGCATGTGGCTGGGGATGCACAGCTAAGTTACTGTCTCCTCAATTCACATGAAATCATTACTCTGTGTGGCTCTGCCACTTCATGATAAACAGGTCCATTTGTTTAATTTTGCTTTCAATTTTAGGAATTGCCTTTAAATTTTAACTTCATATTAATTGCACAATTATAATTAATTATATAAAACATTTAGGTTCTGAAGTCAAATCTATAATGTAAGGTATATTTTGAGAGGTCTAGTTTCTATTCCTTCCTAACCCTTAACCTTATTTAATGGGCAACCATTATTTTTAAAATTAAGATTTTGGTTTATTCTCCCATTAAAAAATATGCAAACTGTGTGTATATTTTTATCCTTGTTCTTAAATAGACAGTTGTGTATTGTATACACTTTCTACTACTTTGCTTTATTTACTCAACAGTACATCCTAGTGTCTCACTCCCTGGCAGCATACAGAGAGATTCTTTACTGCTTTTTGCAATGGCAGATAACTCCAAATACCAGTCAATGTATGACAGTGTATTTAGCCAGGGACCAACTGATGGACATTTGGGTTGTTTCCAGTTCTTTGCCATTACAGATGGCACTGGTATTTAAACATAAACATTCCAGTAATTCCAGTCCCATTTGCTTGGCTTTACTTGCCCATTGTCTGGTTTGACTTCAGATATAGAATTAAATTTTGATGTTTGCAAGCCTACAAAAAGCCAAATGATGATTCCTTCTGTGATTTTTATCTCTGTTTAGGCAACAAGATTGATTTGGCTGAAAGGAGAGAGGTCTCCCAGCAGAGAGCTGAAGAATTCTCAGAAGCCCAGGACATGTACTATCTGGAGACCTCAGCCAAGGAATCTGATAACGTGGAGAAACTCTTCCTTGACTTAGCGTGCCGCCTCATCAGTGAAGCCAGGCAGAACACACTTGTGAACAATGTATCATCACCCTTACCTGGAGAAGGGAAAAGCATCAGTTATTTGACTTGTTGTAACTTCAATTAAAGGCTGAGGCATGGAGAAGTGAAAGGAATCAGCAGCTGCCCCGATGGGCCACGAATTGTTGGGGAGACCTAGCGGTGATGGTGGCTCCCGCTCTCGGACCTTCTGACTCCTGAGTTTACAAAGCATGGCAGGCCAAGGGCCTGGGCCACAGGCCGGCATTAGCAGAACATATAATGGTTTCATCCTTTTGTAGTCTGGAGGCAGAGCAAGGAAAAAATTGCACTAGGCACTCCATGACCTGCAGAGCATGTTGCTTTTGGTTTTTTAAAAAGCAAGCAAAAGCGCATTCCTGAACACAGCCTGGAGAAATCCCTCCTGCCCATCAGTGGGTGCATGTGGGGGCTGTTCTTTAGGGCTTCTGGGGGCCTTGGTTTTCTTGTCCACCAGATAACCCAAACTGGGAAGGCCAAGTACTGTCTCCGTGGTGTGTGTTGATGACCCCATGGAGATTTTGAAAAGTGTTATTTCTCTTGTCCACAGGCACTTTCAAAAACTTTGGGATGTAAAAAATGAAATGAAACCTTTACCCATGACCAACAGTTAACAATTATTGTTTTAATAATATATACAAGCTCCACAACTCCTTTTGGTGCTATTGATTCTGCTATTTCACAGACCAAATGTTTTAGTACATTTATGTCCTTAAATGTATTTCATAGAAATAAAAAAATTAAGGGGAGTCCATGAATCAGCACTCCTTCTCAAAGTCTCATTATACCTTTTCTAGGGTGGATTTGTTGGAAAACAGAACTTTCTTTTTCGTTCCCCTCTAAATCTTAACCATTTTCTCATCTTTCCTGCCCTTTAAGTAAGTGAAAAAAAAATGGAAAAATGAAAAAAAAAGGTAGATAATATTCTAATATAAAAGATTAGCTCTAAGACATTACAAGTAAGTATGAGAAAACAGACCGGACCTGACCAAAATACTGTGGACGACCGGACTGCAGTGAAGCGTCCCAAGCAGAGCACAGCCCTGGGAGCCGTCCCGTTGGCTCCCCAGCACTATCGATGTTGGACAGGCCAAGGCCTAGGGTTTTGTAGGTTTTTAGTGTAAGTGAAAATAGCAGCAGATGCAGACTGTCACAAACCATTTTTGTATCTTCAACGATAACCTTAGAAAATATCTGCTTGTGGAGGCAGGTTCAATTGTCATTTGTCACCTTTTTCGTGTGGTAGTGTTACATTCGGACATGCATTCTTTCCTGTTTCTTTTTTCTTTTCTTCTTTCTTTCCTGGCCTCTCCCTTCTTTTCCTCTTCCCTCCCTCCCTCTTCCGTTATGCCTCCTTTCCTTATATGCATGGGTTACTGCACATCTCCAGTCCAGATGGACGTGTATATGCCTTTACTCAGCCAATTTTAAACCAGGACTCAAAAATGGAAGACATGCTGCTGAATATGTGTTATTTCTTCAGTGCCATACTTTGATACCATCCAATTTGTTTACTGATATAAATGCAAATTGGAAAAATAAACCTGTATGCCATCGATGCTCTCAGATGTTTATGTAGCTTGCTGCTTAGCATAACTGAGGGATGAGTAATGGAATAAGAATCTAATATGTAATCCCGCTGTTTCTGTGGATGGCGGCAATCTCGGTCCCAATATGTTGATGTTTGAACGTTAATTTTAAAGCAGTGAGTCCTGTAGAGACACGATATTGATAAAGCATTTCTAGCATTCTCTAGCAGATTTCAGAGTGACCCATCCTTGCACATGGGGACTATACGTTATTCTTTAAGGAGCTGATGCTTTTGGTCGGCCCCACTGTGTTTGTCCTGATCATATGAGTGAGAGAGAGCCCAGGAGTTGGAATTGTTTTTATTTTAGAATCTCTCTCTACAGGAAAGAAAAATCATTTTAATAAACACTAACCAAAAGAATTTGCAACTGTTGCCTTTTTTCCCCTCGTCTTCTCCACTAAGCCAGCAACGACAGATACTCAGAAAACAGCTGACCAAGTTGAGCAGAACTTCTCTTTTTAAACTGCGAGGAAATGTGCCTAAGTTTAGATTTTCTTTTAATTAGGGAAAACTCCAATTACCCTTGTACATCATGACCCAGCTTTGCTTCACAGCAGCAAGTGTGTTGAAGATCAAGTTGCTTTGTGAACTTAAGAGAGTAGGACTTTCGTTAGCTTGGACAAATGTATGTAAAATAACAGCTTTTAGAGTTGCTCTTGCATTCTGAAATTCTTATTCCCTAAGGCTCACCCTCCTCTCTCTACTGTTGGCCGCATTTACGAGGGGATGAGAAAACTTCGGTCCTGGCCCCTTCCTTCTGTCACTCCTTCCAGCCTTTTGGTAACTTAGTCACCCAACCACGGCCCGTCAGCAGGACCCGTGAGCATGCAGGCCTTCCCCTTACCCCTTAGTTGTGTGAATTCCAGATTCGGCTTTATGGACACTTACTTGGTCAATGATGTAGGTCAAGTTTGAAAATAATCCCTGACAATATTGTAGGTGCTTAATTAAGTATAGTTGAATATAACTTAGTGCCAAGAGGAACGTTTTTGGTTAAATAGAAATTTCTCAAAAAGCATTTGAGAAAGAACATTAATTAAATGTCATCTCAACCCAGGCCAGGAACTAAACTTATTTGTTTGCCTACTAGTTCTTGTCATGGCGATATTTGCTGAGTCGTCTTAAATAAAAATGAGTTCTCATTTAATGGTGGATGAAAAAGGAAGTTGCTTTCTCCTAATTCAGTTTGGCTTAATCTGACTCGTAAGACTGTCAGACCCCATGTCTACTTGCATTTTTGGTGTGATCTCTTTCTTCTTTTAATAAAGTTACTAAATATATAACAATGTATCATATTCATGTCATGGAATCAGGTTTGGGAAAATCTGTGAAATCATATAGCTTGCTGATATTAATGATTAATTATGGCTTGTGTAGGTTGTATCCTCAAAGGATTTTGTGCTTTCTCCTTTACCTGTACAAGGCTTTTTACTCCTTTATATGCCTTTATTAGACGTATTGAATTATGTTAACATTTAATTTTGATTATACAGGGCCAATTACCCTTTCTGTGGATTACTTAAGTTAGCTTATTAACTTTTCCTGTCCTTTCTTTTTCCCTTTTAGTCATTTCACGTTCCATCCCTTCATGAGTAAAACAGCAAGAAAACTAAAAGCGGAAGTCAAATGGATTGATTTAATAGTGTGTCAGTTCCAGATTTAGGGTTTGGTAAAAGCCACTGGTAATAGTAAGATATTTGGATTAGGATTATTTACTTTAAGCAATTTAGACTTCTTGGAGGGTGGAGGGAGAATTTAATAGAAAACTGGATTCTTTTGCTCACGAACGCATGCCCTTGGAAGACACTGGTGACTTCCAGTGTTAGATCCATGATTTCCCTCATCTACCCTTTAGCTATCCCATAAGTCTTCCAGATTTAGCGTCAGTTTTCAGATAATGAGTCACTCTGAATACGTATCAGTTGTAAGTGATTTTGAATCAGTCTTCTAAAATGAAAACTTTTTTTAAAAAAGTAAAGCAGGCCACAGCAGCCTCTGGAAGAGCTTCCCTAGGGTTTGCCCTTTCATCTAGAATTTTTTTAAAACTGCACCTGGTTACTTTCCTCATTCATGGTCCAGACAGATGTGTTTAATGCAAGTATAATAATAATTTTAAGACTTAACCAGAACACCCAAAGAAGTGAAAAAAACATGTGTATCCCGTCTTTTAGAACACTAATTCTGGGATAAGAGAGGGATGGGTTTTCAGATTTCATCTCTGCCACAGGAGCCTACTTGTGTTCTCAGTGAGAGCTGCTCTCCCTGGCACCCTTCACACTGGGCAGAAGGCACACTGAGCTAAGAGCTTGCCATCTCCTCAGACAACTATTAATGCCGTGACGTTAGACCAAGGGGGATGGCGCTTCCTCTCCTGAGTCTGTAACACTGGAATGTTGGAGGCCATACTTGGACATTAAAAACAAATTGAAGCATAAGAAAAGATGGTTCAGAGTTTTAAAATTTAAGACATTTGAATATCTGAAGGATTTTGGGAAATAAAGCTTGGGGAAGAGGAATACAGTTAGTGTATTAGAGCAAGACTCTGTTCAAAGACTTGGTTCAAAGGGGTGTGATGAGGCCTGTTAAATAGAGGCCAGAGGGCCACAGATTTGGGTTCCATGTCAGGGAGTGTCCTCAAAAGGACAGTTCACCACAATGGCTTCAGCGACAGTCCCTGTCAAGCAGACGTTAGATAAGAACTCAGCAAAGGTGATGTAGAGAGGGTTCCAGAATTGATCAGGCATTGGACCAGATGACCTATTAACTTAAAATTTATGTTGCAGTGCTTTGCTCCTCATAACACATTCAATTAAATATGTGTTGACTGCCCTGGCTGGTGTAGCTCAGTGGATTGAGCGTGGGCTGCGAACCAAAGGGTCGTCAGTGTGATTCCCAGTCAGGGCACATGGCCTTGGTTTCGGGCCAGGTCCCCAGTGGGGGCCACGTGAGAGGCAACCACGCATTGATGTTTCTCTCCCTCTCTTCCCCTCTCTAGATAAATAAAATCTAAATAAATAAATAAATAAATATGTGTTGACCTACAGCTAATGGTTAAAAAAAAAGGCTTTGCCCTTCTATAAAAAGCGCACCCTACCCTCCAGGAAGGGAGTTGCTTACATGTTGTTGGGCCAGAAGGCTACTTGCCTTTATGCCCTAGGCTAGAACTCCTTTGTCAGTCTATTCGTAGATGTCCTGTTGAAATCACAAAGTGGTTCTTAAGTTAAAAAAAAGTGTTAAAGGTATTATCTTAACAGAAGGTACATGAAATAATGAAAATTGTGTATTTGTCACTTGCCAAAAATAGAGCAGGTTCAGTTTAGTGAATAATTGGTGTTTCTTCAAGATTTCAGGATAGGCCTTTTTAGTAGAGCAGAATGTCCACCTAAAGATCCCATAAATGTACCAACATGAGGCTGCACATCTCCCATCTGAGATGGGCAGATAAATGACCAGCATAAAGCAGTCCCCAAGATCTATTTTGGAAAAAAAACCCCATTTAGTCACTTGGTTTGATTCTCTTGGGAAAAAACAACCTGCCATGATGTGAAAATGATTTTAACAGAAAGGAGGCCAAACTGCATTAGGTAGAAAGTAACAAAACACAGGTCTTTGAAAATCAGAGATAATTATAAGCAACATTTGCTCATAAATCCCATGACCCAAATGATTCCACCTGCAAAATAACCTGTGTCCTTGCTGGGCTGACAGATTCATCGGTCTTTATTAAAAAGTCATTGGTCTTGCATCAGCAGAAACACTTGAGTTTGGGTGAGACGTCCTGTGATTTCTTTAGCTGAAAGCACAGACCATACAAGCTATCCATCTCTTATTTCACTTCCTAAAACGCATGAGACAAAATTTTACTTTCCTATTGAGTTAAAGCAGAATTTTTGGAGATGTTTTGTTCTAGTTCCTGATGGAATCCGTAGAGGGCTGTGATTCAGACATGTAAGGAGGGTGTGGGGAGGTATACAGAGGGGGCACTAGTGAGGTGCCTGGAGTCCTAGTACTGCCATGGGTTCGTGAACCTGATGCAAAGTACAATCTCGAGTATCAGCTCCCTCACCTATGATAGACTTGTAATACCTGTCAGGACTGAAAATTAGATAAGATAAATTGAAAGTACAGTGCTTGGTAAACAGTCAGCACTCATCTATCAGTTCTTTACTCTGATTAAGCGCAGACTTTGGCTGCTCGGACACAAGTACAGGTCCTTGGGACAAAACAAAGAATCCTTTTTGATTCTGAAGAGAAGAGCCCCATTTCTGAAAGGGCCTTGGGGCACTACTGTCCCCCAGACTTCATTTCTTTCATTCCTCAGGAAAGGCATTCTCTTTCCCTCTCACTACAGGAAATTCCAGGGTTGTAAACTCATGAAGGAAACTTAACCTTATGACTGAAATACCTCACAGTGTGATTTGAACCTTTCTTCTTGATTCTATTCTTCATGGGAAGAAAAATGGGTTGATCCTATCTTGTTTTCAAGCGGTCATGTTTGCCATTTATTATTGCCCTTTTCCCTCATTTTTAAAAATGACAGTCAGAAAAGCTCATTAAGGTGGTAATTATTCCTTGAGGGAATGTCAGGATAGGTATTTATAATAAATTCTTAGCTTCTTATTGGGATGATTTAGATCATAATCTTACTGTTGGCTAACTATTATGTATTTTTGTTTAACATAATTGATGACAAAGTGTGCTTCTGAAGAATTTTCCTGGTTGTAAGGCCCTAGTTTCTTCCTCTTAGTAAAAATACAGTCATAATTCTAGTTATGTCATCTGTTTTAGAACTTAATTTCATAGATGACATTATTTGATAGATATAATTACCAACATTGAAATTTAGCCGGGGTTCTTCCCTGTTTATTTGTGCACTAAATTCTGAAATAACCACTGTAATACCGAACATCTAATTAAGCAAAAATTCATGTACAGAATAACAAAAGATAATCTGGTCTGTTAGGATAATTTGTCACTAGTTGGTTGAATGCTGCCTAACTTTTAAGGTTAGTTTTACCTGGCTTAAATAACAGTAGCAAGACTTGACAAACCCTCTGAAAAACAGCTGCTAAACGCATTGCTTTCTCAAATGTAATCAACAGGAATAAATATTCTCTTGTCCCGTACAATTGCAGAGTGCTAGTGGATCTTTCTTATAGGCTTTGACAGTGAATGCTAATTCATTTAAATAAAATTTTTAGAAACCTTCTTGTCCCTTTGAGTTGCCTTGGGCTTTCAAGTCCCTGTTGCAGAACATTTCCAGTGACTGAAATGCTATCTTCTAATTTCTGCCCCCTGCAGGGTCCTGTCCTCTAGACACACCAGATGGCTGGAGCTCCTTTGACAATATGTAAGGGAGCTATGTGAATGCGTAAGTGTAAGTGTGTGAGTAAAATTGATGTTTTCAGCAAACCCCCCCAAAACCCCCAAACTGCTCAAAAGTTCAGATAATAAAGGGTTAAGAAGAGATTTTTGATAATCTAAAGGGAAAAGTGACCCATATATATTGCCGCATACAGTTTAGTGCATGACTTTTAGTATAGGGATGAAACATGCAAAATACATCATCCTGGAGGGCTTCTCAGCAGCTAGTAAAAATATTCAGAGAAGCTGTTTTACGAAGATGTAGAGTCCTTGACTCCCCACCCCCGACCCGTTCCCTATCTCTTTTCATTAAAACATGGACTTCAACATAGTTTTAGCAAACATGTTAGTCATCAAATCTTATGAACTCGATTCTTAATATTTGCTGTTGGTCTTAAGCATAGGCTCTCAGTAATATCTGAATACACCAGTGTATCAAATCTAACCATCAGCTTCAATGCAAACACAACACTTGGCTCTAAATGTTAATATGCAGATATTAACAGTACACCATACCATGTCTTATGTGATCATGTATTTTTTCTTAATAAAAAACCTGTTGGAAATATAAGCCCATAATGACCGTATTTTAGAAAGGTGATTTATGAAAACTTCAATCGATATTGAAAAGGAGGGATGAAATTGCATCTCTCTTTAAAAAATTAAAATGTAATCCACACACCATATAATTCCGTGTACGGCATTTTTTGCTGTAGACATCTTTGTCGGAAACATCTTTGCTATAGAACTGTTCATAAGGCCATTTTGCTATTTAAAAAAGATAAAATATAACTTCTGGTTTTTGTTTGGTTTCATTTCTCCATTGACAGATCAATCGAGCGCTGTGAAAAAGATCAAATAGCTGGTTGACAGTTTGGCTGGTTTCATTTCTTCATGGACAAACCAGTGACCTTAGTGTTTTTAAGGCGGCACATTTCAGCTAGTTGTCAGTCTGGCTTCCTGTTCCCACTGATGAGGTCTCTCAGTTACTCCCATGTCGATATTTCATACAAACCTTAGCTAGTTCTTATAATGGTCTACACAGTGGTAAGCAAAGACACTTTCAGTGAAAGTACTTAGAGCCACACAATTCACCCCTTTAAAGGGCACAGGTCAGTGTTATTTGGTATATTTAGAGCTGCACAACCGTGCCCACGGCCTGTCTCCAGAGCCACCACCCCAAAAAGAAACTCTATACTCATTTGCGGTTTCTCTCCCTGCCTCCTCCCCCAGTATTGGGCAAGCACTGCTTTACTTTCTGTCTCTACAGATTTTGCCTGTCCTGGACACTTCCCATAAGTAGAATTGCATAGAATAGAATAGAAATACAATTTGTGGTCTTTTGCAGCTGACTTCTTTCTAAATTTAGCATAATGTGTTCAAGTTTCACGCTGTAGCATGAATCAATATGCTCTTTTTATGACTAAATAATATTCCATTGTACGCGTGCATACATTTTATTTGCCCATTCATTAGTAGATATGTATTCGGGCTGTTTCTACCTTTTGGCCATTACAAATAATGCTGCTGTGAACACTGCATACAAGTTTTCTGGGGACATTGCATGCGTGTGTTTTCACAGCTCTCTTAAAAGCAGTTAGTCTCGCAAATCAAGACGTGTGTTCATTTAAGCAGAACATCTTAAACTCCTACTTAGGTAATGCCACTTATAATCTCAAATCAGTTGTTCACTTAGGAGACCCTGAAATAACAGCTAACTCCCCAATATGTCCATAAGGATTTTTCTACGAGCCTATTATTTAACTATGATAATCAATTTCATGAAGACTGCTTCAGCTGTCATCATACAGAGAGTTTCTGAAGTCTTCTGCATTGTTTTAAAGCACAGGCACAAATCATGCTGGAGAGAAGTACTCATTCAACCTCCTAGGATTCAATGAAGGAGCACCTTTAATATATAATTTCCTTTATATATCACCTATCTTTTAAAGTTTGAATTTTTCTTCTGGAAAAGAGATGGAAAAATAGCCAAACTACTTGACTGTCCATTGTAGCTTAAGTGTTTATTATTAAGAATTATAATTCATGCTGATAGTGAAAGTAAAAAGGGTGTATTTTTTGTGCAAAGGATGAATGTATCAATAACTATTAGTAAGATTTTTAAAAATCATGAGTGGAAATTGCTCTCCCATGTACTTGTATATAAATAAGCATTTCTTGTTGCCCACACTGGGAGGATATGCTATCAAAGTATATAAAAAGCAAATGAGCTTTAAGTGCACCAATGTCTTTCAGCATGACACGGAACATGCTCTGGACTTGGCCATCAGGAGACCTGGGTTTGCTGATTCTCTAACTGGCTAACCTGGACAAGTCATTTAACGTTGTGCACCATGGATTTCTCCTCTGTAAAATAAGGGGCTATACTGAATAATCTTTATCGCCTCTGAAAACACTAAATAAGATTACTCTGCTATATTCAGGATGTGGAAAGTGTGTGTTATTTCTAATGGTGAGAAAGATGCTTTATCCAATACCTTGGAAGTATTCTTATACTAAGGACAAGGAGTCAAATTCTAGTCTCAGTTCTGACACTGAGGAGCTGTGGGACACTACATATCTTCAATCACACATTAAATGGTGGTTCTATATTCTTTAGAGATATCACTTAAGATATTATCATTCACAATTAAGAATGAGACTACTTGCTCATCACTAGGGGGGCATTCATTCAGCCATTCATTTATTCACCATATACAACAGGGTAAGTGCAGGAATCTGTTTTTAGGCATCCCCTATCTCCACCGCAGTGGTCATGGATTTTCACTTGGGTTTTTTTTTTTTTTTTAAATTCAACCCCACTCCCATCCTTGTCTCTCACCCTCTGCCTTGGGACATGCATTTAAAAGACAAATGTCTCATGAAAGGATGCTCAGCATAGCTAGCCATCAGAGAGATGCAAATTAAAACCACCATGAGATACCACTTCACACCAGTCAGAACAGCCATCATAAACAAAGCAACAAACAACAAGTGCTGGCAAGGAGGTGAAGAAAAGGGAACCCTAGTGCACTGTTGGTGGGAATGCAGACTGATGCAGCCACTGTGGAAAACAGTATGGAATTTCCTCGAAAGACTAAAAGTAGAACTGCCTTTTGACTCAGCAATTCCACTTCTGGGATTATATCCTAAAAATCCTGGAACACCAATTCAAAAGAGCCTATGAACCCCAATGTTCATAGCGGCACAATTTACAATAGCCAAGTGCTGGAAGCAACCTAAGTGCCCATCAGTCAATGAGTGGATCAAAAAACTGTGGTACATTTACACAATGGAATACTACACAGCAGAAAGAAAGAAGGAGCTCCTACCCTTCGCAACAGCATGGATGGAACTGGAGAGCATTATGCTAAGTGAAATAAAACAGGCGCTGAAAGACAAATACCATATCATCTCACCTGTAAGTGGAACCTAATGAACAAAACAAATGAACAAAATATAACCAGAGACAATGAAATAAAGAACAAACTGACAGTAACCAGAGGGGAGGGGAGAGGAAGCTAATGAAGGAAAGAAGTGAAAGGGCTGTCAAGGAACATGTATGAAGGACCCATGGACAAAGCCAAAGGGGGGAAGGATGGAGAATGGGTGGGAGTGGGTGGGGTGGGGGGAAGTGGTGGTGGAAAATGGAGACAACTGCATTGAACAATAAATAAAAATAAATAAATAAAAGACAAATGTCTTAGATTAAGAGCACAGTGGGTCATGGAGCATGGCAGACTTAACAGGATGACACAGGGATTAAATCTATGACTTTGGGCTTCCTGGAGTGGTATTTTTTAATTAACTAATAAGCATGGGCAATCTGTAACCTTAGATGTCATTATGTGACATTTATAAAACACTGGGATTTGCAGGATCATTTACTATAACTTTATGTTATTGTCTACAGCTTCTCTGCAGTGTTATTATGAAACTCACTTTTTGCTATTTTAGCACCTTCACGAGGAGGATATTTGCAGAAATTTCTCTTCTGAATTTAGACATGCTGTGGTTTTAAGTGTCTTATTAACATTAATTTGAACCACATGAACAGTTCTTGTAGGTCAAAACTGGTTAGATATTGGCAATTTCTTATGATTCTAAAATGACTTAGTAAGTCATAAACATCAGAGACTGGGAGACAAATACCACTAGCTGGAGGAGGAACTCTTCCATATTTTCATTCTATGTTGTTTAGTGTTTTGCCACTAAGGAAATCTGGACAAGCAATTTCACCTTGCACATTTGTTTTTTCCATAGTTACATGGGAGAAAACGCAAACCTGAATAGAATTTTTAAATGCTTATTGGTGTACAAATCACTACTGACCACTGGAAGTATAATGTAAATGTGGTTTATTCCCTAATTAGGTACATGTTTAGATTATTGTGCTTCTCATTGGGTATGTAATGCTTCCGATACTGAATTCCTTGGCAAAATGGAAGTTGGTGTTTTGAAAAACCTTGATGATCACTATCATCAATGGACGCAATTACTCCACATCTACTACCCACAAACTATGTCTGATATATGCTACCTATGTACCCTCAAATACATCTGCAGCTGAAAGACGAAAACTGGAGCTATATTTAAACCACACCATGTGCCTGTGCTTTTGACCAGGTGGTCACCTCTAGATATTTTAAGAACTGAAATATCTTATTTCCACTACTTGCAGGAAACCACATAAGACATCCTATCTAAATGTTCACATCTAGAATTTACTCAGGCTTCCCAGAGAACACTTGTGTTTTCACATCTAGGTGACAATAAGCTCAAAAACACAGGCTAGCCTTTCTGACTTTGATCTTAGAGATCAAACCATAAGATCTAACACTGTATGTGGCCTAACATTCTACAAATTTTGTTGATGCTCAGAAGGGGTGAGGGAGCTCCCTGTGACTTCTTTCTATACAGGCACTAACTCCATTCTGGAGGGCTTTGTCCTCATGACCTAATCACCTCCCAATACTATCATATTGGGGATTTTGTGGGAGGATACAAACATTTAGTCAATAGTACATGGTGTCTTAATTAATCGGGCTCATTGGCTACTCAGTTATAGGTTTAAAATCAGAGTAACCATACCCACTTCCATTTTGTTAAATATGAAGGAAATACCCCATGGCATTTATTGACTCCAGTGAATTTAGTCGTGTCCACTAAGCTTCTTCAAATTAATATTTGTTCAAATGCTTTCAATCAATCCCTTCATCTGCTACCAGCCAAACTGCAAGCCCTGAGACAAGTAATCTGGTTAAGGCCTGCTGAATTATGGCTATTTTATCAAACACCTGAACCTCAAATTGACATCTTCAAAGAGTGGAAAAATGCTTTTCCAGCTACTGCTGATTTTGGGGTCTCTGTTTCAGTGACCTTGGACAATATCTATTGCCATATTTTTTTGGTGGTTGATTTTGTAATTACAGATGCTCCTCAACTTACTATGGCGTTACATCTCAATAAACCAACGGTTAGTTGAAGATATGCATTAAGAAGTAAAAAATGCATTTAATACAATCTATTGAATGTCATAGTTTAGCCTAGCCTACCTTACACATGCTCAGAGAACTTACATTAGCTTATGTGAGGGAAAGATCATCTAATACAGTGCATTTTGTAGTAAGTGTTAAATATCTCATGTAACTTTTTGAATAGTGTCCAGGAAATGGTGGCGACACAGCACACTATGGAGTGTTGGCTGTTCACTCTCATGACTGTAGCTGACTAGGAGCCGTGGCCTGCTGCCACTGATCATTCTCACGAGAGAGTATCTTACAGTATATTGCTAGCCCAGGAAAAGATCGAAATTCAAAATTCTAAGTATGGTTTCTACAGAATACATATCACTTTCACACCATCATAAAGTCAAAATATCCCAAGTTGAGACTTCCGGCCAAGATGGAGGTAGGTAGACACACTGCCTCATCGCACAACCAAAAGGAGGACAACAACAAATTTAAAAACAAAAAACAACCAGAACTGACAGGAAATTGAACTATATGGAAGTCTGACAACCAAGGAGTTAAAGAAGAAACACTCACCCAGATCAGTAGGAGGGGCGGAGACAAGTAGCCGGGCGGCGAGGTGGTGGCTGTCGGA
>VMDR010004924.1:0-55800 GCA_007922815.1 Macrotus californicus
AAAATAAATATTCAGATATCAAATGCATTCTTTATACACCAATAATAAACTATTAGAAAGGGAAACTAAGAAAACAGTACCGTTTACAATAAATTTAACAACGAGGTAAAGATTTATACTCTGAAAATGATAAAACACTGAAGAAAGAAACTGAAGAAGATACAAATAAATGGAAGCATAGTGCTCATGGATGGGAAGAATTAACATTATTAAGATGTCCATACTACCCAAAGAAACCTATAGATTCAACACAATCCCTATCAAAATACCAATGGCATTTACACAGAACTAGAACAAATAATCCAAAAATTTATATGAAACAACAAAAGACCCCAAATAGCCACAGAAATCATGAGAAAGAAGAACAAAGTTGGAGGTATCACACTACCTGATATCAAAATATACTACAAGGCTACAGTAATGAGAAGATATCATGGCACTGGCATAAAAACAGACACATACATCAATGAAACAGAACAGAGAGCCCAGAAATAAACCCACTCTTATATGGTCAATTCATATTTGACAGAGGAAGCAAGAACATACAGTGGGGAAAAGACAGCCTATTCAATAAATGGTGCTGGGAAAAATGGACAGATACATGCAAAAAATGAAACCAGACCACCTTCTCACATCATATACAATACATTCAAAATGACTTAAAGACTTAACTGTAAGACTTGAAACCATAAAACTACTAGAAGAAGACATAGGCAGTAGAATCTCTGACATTTCTCTTAGTGATATTTTTCTGGTATGTCACCTAAAGCAAGGGAAAGAAAAGAAAAAATAAACAAATGGGACCACATCAAACTAAAGTTTTTGCACAGCAAAGGAAACCATCAACAAAATGAAAAGACAACCTACTGAATGGAAGAATACATTCCCCCAATGATACATCCAATAAGGGGTTAATATCCAAAATTTGTAAAGAAGTCACACAACTCAACACCAAAAAAACAAACAGTCCAGTTAAAAAATGAGCAGAGGACCTGAATAGACACTTCTCCAAAGAGGGCATAGAGATGGCCAATTGACAGAAGAAAAGATACTCAGTGTCACTAATCATCAGAGAAACACAAATGAAAACAGCAATGCTATATCCTCTTGCACCTGTCAGAGTGGCTATCATTACTAAATCAACAAACGGGAAGTGCTGGCGAAAATGCGGAGAAAAGGGAACCCCAGTGAACTGTTGGTGGGAATGCACACTGGTGCAGCCACTGTGGAAAACATTACAGAGGTTCCTCAAAAAATTAAAAATGGAACTGCCTTATGACCCCGGGATTCCTCTTCTGGGCATATATCCCATGAAACCCAAAACAGTAATGTGAAAGAATATATTGACCTCTATGTTCATTGCAGTGTTATTTACCTTAGTCCAGGTACAGAAGCAACCCAAGTGCCCATCAATGGATGAGTGAACAAAAAAGCTGTGGTACACATATACAGCAGAATACTGCTCAGCCGGAAAAAAGAATGAAATGTTAGTGTTTGCAGTGATGTGGAGAGCATGATGCTAAGTGAAATCAGTCAGTCAGAGAAAGACAAATATCGTATGATTTCAGTTATAGGTGGAATCCAGAGAACAAAATAAATGAACAAACAAAACTGAAAGGCTCATGGATACAGAGAACCGACTGATGGTTGCCAGAGTGGGGGATAGGTTGGGGGACTGTCGGGTGAAGAGCTTAAAAAGTACTGATTGGCAGTTACAAAATAGTCCTGGGGATGTAAAGTACAGCACAGGGAATACAGTCAATAATGTTGCAAGACTATATACGGTGCCAGGTGGGTACTGGAAATATCAGGAGGAACAGTTTGTAAAGTATTGGATTATGTAACCACTATGCTGTACACCTGAAGTTAACACAAAATAATATGGAATGTAAACTATAATTGAAAGAAAATTAAAAAAAACCAAAAACAGGTTTTTGACCGAAATGTTATAAACTCCAAGTTTCGTAAGGCCCTTTAGTAGCCACGGTTTTACAAAACCGTCAATCTATTCTTAGGTGCTGTCAACCAACAAAAAATAGAGGAGAAGGGTCATACTCTAGCAACTAATCTGCAATCTTACTTCATCTTGGTTTCCAACCAACAGAATTCAAGCATCAAGTAAATTTCTTTATTCTTATTATTAGACTACAGGAACCTCCCACAGGTGACAAGGCTATGCTAGGCTGTCAGGCACCTCAGTGTGGTTTTCTGGGAACAGACTGGCTTTTTCTAGCATCAGCTCAGTGGGGCACCTAGTGCTGGTGCTCTTTTCTTGGCCTGCCCAACTAAACAGCTCAGCATCACCCTTGTCTGGGGAGAGACTCCTGTGTCATAGCTGGTGTCTTTTCCTACCCCTCACACATGAGGAGGTCATTGTTGGCATTGGGGAGCTAAAAATTACTCATGGAAAAGTTGTTTTCTGACACCATAACCCCCCAGCTGAAGGACCAGCACCATGATAAGTCTTACACTGAAACAAATGAAGACACATGTGTGTGATCTAAGAAGCAGGAGAACGGCAGTGGACAACTGTGCCAATGGTGGAAAGGCGGCAATCTAGGCATGCCCGGGGTCTGTGGCGACAGAGGCACCTGCTACCCGAAGGGGAGGCTTCCAACTCTCAGTCTGAAACTGGACCGGGGAAGAATCTAAGAGCATTAATTACATCTGTCACATCTGATATCTGAGGTTCAGACTAAAGTAGAACATATGTTGGCCTTTGGGAATGGAAACTCTCTAAGAACCAGAAAGTAAACAGCAGCAGTTATGACAAAGGACTTGGAAATTTGGAAAGAAATCTGAATCCTCCTATCAGGAGCTTATTTGAACTCCCGAGCTTTACTTTCTGAGAGAAACAACTGACTAAAGGGATCAAGAACAGGATAGAAAGGGAAAAAGAAAAATCTTGTCTAAATTCTAATCGGTGCATTATCTCAGTAAAAACCTAATAGGAACAATCTCTCTTTAAGGTCACTACTACCACAAGAGTGGCCAAATAAAGAAATTTAGCTGACAAGAAATAGGCAGTGCCAAAGAGCAGTTATTAGGTACTGGCCAGAAAGCATAGACCACGTGAAAGTAGCCACGTGAAAGTAAGTAAGCTCATCTCAACCAGTCTCTTTTTGACTCAAGAGGTGAATGGGGGAAGTAGACAGCAGTTGCAAATATCTTCAGACTCACGGGCTCTGTTTTAATCTGAGACAGCTAATTTATTAAATCCCCATTATACACTTGATCATGGTACATACATTATAGTATTTAATCCCAATAATTCTCAAAGAAGAAACAGACTCAGAGAGGTCAAGTAAACTGTTTAATGATATTCAACTACTAAATGGTAGAGCTAATATTTGAATCAAAGCCTGCAAGACAGGAAACCGAATTCTAGAAGTAAAGAAAACATGTACAGCAGCTCTCTCAGACTGCAAAGAAAGCAAGGCTCAGATAATGCATAGTTATCTAGATAAAAATTTCTCTCCCTCTCTTTTTAAAAACCTTAAAGGCCCTGACCAGTGTGGCTCAGTTGGTTGGACATCATTCTGCAAAACGAAAGGTCACGGGTTCGATTCTGGTCAGGGCATATGCTGATTCAGTCCCTCCAGTCAGGGCACAACCGATTCATTTCTCTCCCTCTCTTTCTCCCTTCCCTCTCTCTAAAAATAAATAAAAGACACTTCTAAAATAGAAATCCTGAAGAATCCTTCTTAGAATTATTAAGAAATATGATGCAGCCTCCATGGAAAGTTCAGAAATAGTACCTCAAGAGGCTGAAGGCTTCTAAGACAAGATCTTTGCTCTGTCTCATGCTATACAACCATGGCCTGACTGACCATTAGGATCAACAAGAACCTGTCACAGATGCTGAAACCAGGCACAAGTGAAGAAAGCAAGGTTCGTTTTTGTCCTCTCTCCATTTTGATGGGACAAAATTTCGTATTACCATGGCTCACTGGGCAACTGGGCTGAGCCAGGCAAGCATAATGCTGTATTTTTTTCAGTATTTTTAAAGTATAGATTAAGAAGACCTACATTAAAAGTACATCAGGCGGGGTTGAAAAAGTCATCAATAATTCCATGATAGGAATGAGAAGAAATTAAAAACTTTGGTGGGTACAAAATGCACATGTTAGAGAAATGCTACATCAGGTAGGACTGACTCATTTTTTGCTGTACCCGCCCTCTCTAATCACACTGCTAAGATCGGTGTGGGAAAGAATTATATGTTAAACTGCTGCTATCAAAGATGGATACAGAGTAAGAGACGGGGTGATTGTTAATGATGAAAGCATCTCTAACATAACTATTTCCAAAATAGAGATAAAAACCCTCCTTTCTGTACATGGATACAGAAAAAGGAGGAAAGAACGATTTTCAGAGAATACTACAGTCCCCAAACATCATGCCGGGAGGGAAAAATGGCTCCCTATGGCCTCATCTCCTTTTAGGGCTTCGCGTACCATATTTTCCTCACTAGACACAAACATACCAGTCTCTTCTAGAAGCTGGAAAAATAGTACTTTTTAACACTAGCCACCTTCCTCCAATTCCCCACTACTGATATGGCCTTTACCTTCCACAGGGTTGGTTTTCAGCCTTCTGCAGAGATTCATTACACCTCCATAGTGGACATTGATCTGGTTCATTGCATCAGCTGAACGCAGCTCCATGAGCTTCCTTAGGTCCATTACTGAGCAGCCAAACTCCCCTTCGTGGCTCTCAACCATCGAGTTGGCCGGCAAGGCATGTTCTGTTGGGCTTGTCATTTTGCCTGCTGTTCCCAAGCCCCTCAGTCAGAGAAAATGTGGAGTTTCCCTTCAACCGATCAGGGTCTGTTGCTTCTCTGCCTTCTTCCTCCTTCTTGCTTCTGTGGGAGCCCAGTTAGAAAACTGATTGACTATATTTTGTGCAATAAGCTTCAGAGCCTTAGCCCAGACCCTGTTTCCTTATGAAGCTTGGCAGCAAGAAAAGGAAGAGGATGGGGGAACTGAGTGGAAGCTGGACCACGTGTCACGATGATTGGTGTCCCCAGGTGGTGATAGCAGTGGTTGTCCAGGGTAGGTAGGTTCCTAGCTTAGACCAACTTGCCCAGATGGAGGTGTAAACAGGATGTGCACGTTACCATGGAGGCAACCTTAGCAACAAACAGCAACTGCAGTGGTAGAGAGGCAGCAGGAGGATGAGGAGGGCTCCCTGGACACCAATGACAACTGGATCTCTGAAATAAAGATTCAAAGATAGGCAAAAAGAAACAATTAGAGTAGCCATGGTGATCCAGAACCTGCAAAGCCAAGAGATACTCCTAGCACAAGGGTAGAGGTGACAGTTGGTGCCCGACCTGAACTGGTAGCGGAATCCTGAGCTGAGTTAACTAATTCCAGAGAGGCCCCTTCTTCCCTCAGAGGCCTGCAGAGTTCAATGCAGGGATGTAATTTCAGATACACCCTGGTCTTCATATCTTCTCTCTCCCAGACCAAGTAACACAAATCCCACAACTTCAGAAACTTGTAAATATAAGGTTATGATCTCTCACGGCTCTGATATTTTCCCTATTTGGGGGACCCACTACAGAATCCTTTCATCTTGACCTCACTTCTAAGAGGTCAGACACAAGGGCTCCAGAGGGTGGCCTGCCAGCCCGCCACTCTCCCCCATGCTCCCTACCCTTCCCTACTCCCAACACACACATTTACAAAGCAGGAGGACAACGTGATGGAACATGCCCAAACCCTCTGAGGCCCCATAGACTACTCAGCCTCCAGCTGTATGGAAACTCTGCAGCTTGCTGTTGTTGTCAACAGGTTAGGCACGGAAGTTCAGATGTTGGAGCTAAGGCCCACGCTCCTCCAAAAAGCTTTTGAGGAGAAAAAGAGAGGAAAATATTCTGGCAGTTGGTGAAACAGGGTGGAACCTTTTTACATAGGGAGGCAGAAGGACCTCTGAGGAGAAAAGATAGTGAGCTTGAAGCCTATGAGAGTTAAAGTTTCTCTGGGGTGGCAGGGATTAGACAGCTTTCTATTCAGATAGAGCCTAAGGCCAAAAGAGCCCTAGGGGAACATAGCTGGTTAGCAGGAAAGCAGTGTTCATCTGCATGAGTGAGCCCCAGAGGGTCTCCAATCAGCATGCCCCTCAGAAGGGCATGTGTTAGCTCACACACGATGCCTGAGAGAAGGAGCAGGGCTTTGTGCAGGTGAGGCTATGGAGGCTGAAGGTGGAAAGAGGGCTTATCATGAGCCCTGTTCTCAGCTTCAGCTTCAGAGAGTGGCTTCTGTGTGTCATGCAGGACCCGCTGAGATGTGAACGGGCTCTTCCTGAGTGCAGCACCAGAACCCTGGAGGCCCAGCCTTGGTTAACCAGTCCCTGTCGATTTGAGTTCAGTTACCAGGGGTAGTAGGAAGGAGCGCTAGTCAACCTTCTCTCTAATAAACAGAGACGTCTTTCACTTCTAGAAGGTGAAGAAAGACGCATAAGAACTATCAGATAGGGACTTGACTCTTTTATCAATTACTTTTCCAAAAATCCCAGGCGGCCAAAGATCTTGCTGATTCTAATCAGCCCTGTTCTCAGCAGGACTCCTTGGGATAGAGGTGATAACAGACTCCCCTCTCCCAATGGGCCTTTTGCTGCCTCCTTCTGTCAGATTTTTAGAGCTACTCTGACCTACAAAGGGTTAAGCCAGCAAAGTTTTTTGTTGTTGTTATTTTTTAAATATCACAGCCCCTTTCTTTTTAGATGTCGTCAGAGAATCCTGGGGAACAAGGAGGCCTGGAAAGAACCTGACGCCGTGTGTCCGGATTCCCTTCATTCAGACTGGCGTAGTGATAACAGTGCCACAGAATTTTCTCTCCAGTTCAGCCTTTCCTCAGAACTTGTTCTGAAGCAGTGGGGAGGGCAACAGTAGCAAGAAGCCCACGTTGATTGTTACAAAGAACTCAAGCTTTCAAGAGGATGTTGAGAATAGCGCTGATGGAGTGCTAACCTGAAAATCCCATTTTACTTTCTTCGTCTCTGCCCACTACAATGTTTGTTCCACGAAGGCAAAGATTTTACTCATCTTGTTCACTGCTTTACCCCAGTGCCTAGAGGAGAGCCTGCCAAGGGTGGGCATTCAGCTAAATTTTTTATTGAATAATCAATAGCAGCTTCAGAACCAGATTTACCATCTTCCCAGGCACCCTTTGGGCAACTCACTTAGCCTTCTTAGGGTTCAGTTTCTCCCACCTTAACCTGGGGGAAGAATCAGCCGTACCTTTTCACACCATTCTTAAAAAGTGATAAAGGAATGGGATTATAGATAGAAATTGTACTTGGAAATCTTAAATGAAAGATGCTCAGTATCCAGTATAGGATACTCAAGTAATAGAAGAAAGCTGAAGTTGACTGTAATGAACTTTGTTACCTAGCCATTTAAACAGAAAGGCAGTAAGTTCCATGTGTCTCTCCATCTTTCCTTTCCAGAGGGAGAATGGAGTTCCAGCAATGCTTCACTGGCAATAACCATTAGGTAGCTATAAGCACCAGGCTATATAGCTATACAGTCTAGAGAAGGAACAGTCTAAGTTAGAATCCCTTACTTTGAACCTCTCCTCAAGGTATCAAAAGGAGAGCTTCTTCCTCTTTGTGCCTTCACATAGGCAACCAACAAGAAAAAGTCACTTAAAATGAGAACACATGGGGCACGTGGGGAAAAATGAGGTTTGTTGTCTGCTTCAAGTTGCTCTAGAGACATCTACTCAAGAGGCCAAACACTGGGTTGCTGGCACAAAGTCAAAGGGGCAGTATACTTAGCTGGGAGCCTAGTTTATTTCTCCATGAAAGTTCTTCTGGGATTCAGAGGTGTAGCAGGCGCCCATATTTCTTTCTGAGCTCTTAGAATATGAGCTCACTGCAACTGCTGAGCTTGTCTAGCCCCTAACCATATTAGGCAACTGGCAAAGAATAATCTGTAACTGCTCACACTGCCTCTGCCTCAGACACAACGCACTCAGACGCCCAGGAGGTAACACTTCTTGTCAGGTCAGAATGAATCATTTGGCTCTGAGCACTCTGGGTAAGGTATGTTCTCACTCCCTGTTTCTAGCATTTTGCCAGCTCAAGGGATGACAGGATGGAAGAGTGAAGTCTCTTATCCCTTCCTGCAGGGCCAAGAAATCATACATGATCATAAAATCATTTACATTTTTTTCCTTCTAAAGTCCTGTAACGTGTTCTACAATTTGTAATGACACGTGGAAGCACTGTCCTATCAATTCCAGGTAGGACAGCTGTGTGCCCCCCGCCATAGATGAAGACACTGAGGTCCAAGGAAATAAAAAATGATTTGGTCTTTGGCAAGTCAGTGATCTTGACTGCTGGTGTTTTTGTTTGTTATACCTTACTCCTTCCCTGGGCCCAAACCTCCTCATTCTCTGACAAACACATAAGAGGTCCTTTAAGATGCAAGCATCTCTGGGGTTGTGCTGGTAGTTTCCCTGTAAACACCTTTGGCGCAAGAATTTTTGCCACACAACTAAAAAAATGAGCCATAAGGCAATTTGGCCATAAAAGATCAAATAACTGGAAGACAGTTTGGTTTATATTTGGCAGACTTCATGTATTTAAGTGAGTTGTCAGTTTGGCTTCATTTCTCCATGGATGAAGTTCTTGTAGTTATGCCAATTCTTACCTTATATAAACCTCAGCCCTCATAACGTACAGTGATGAGTAGACATGGCGGTCTTAAAATAGTGGATGGTAGCGACTGCGTGTAAAGCAGATTATGAAGCTCCATGTAAAACCAGATTGCACACTCTACCAGAAAATGATCATAGATCAGTTTGCAAAGCCTTCAGTGAGCACAGTCAGTCCTTCCACTCACCAAAACCAAAAGTTTCCCAGGCTGTACAAATGGACAACTCTCTCAATAAAGGAAGAAGAAATTTTGGCAGAAAAAGTGCCATGCCTAACAAGGAGACAAATCAACAACAACAAAAAAGTATAATACTATGAACGAAAGACACGTTATTTACATTTTTCTCAATAAAGTCTTTTAAATTTTGTTCTTAATTTTTCATGTTTCATTATGTCCTTTTTAATGTCCTCCTTTTATTTTTCATTATTTTACCTTTTATGGCAAATTTGCTTTACAGCCAATTAGTTGTGTGGCAAAAAGGGTGCGGAGAACAGAGTAGCAGGAAAAATATACTTAGAAACTTCTTGGACACAGAAAATACCCATTTCCACCTAAAGGTAATATTCACTCTGACCCTTGCTCTTCCTCTTTCAGAATCACCTCCATCATATCCCAGGCAGTGAGGATGAAACAGAAGCTACCTCCTGTTCCCATACAACATTCCCGAGAAGTAAACACCCT
Source organism: Macrotus californicus (assembly GCA_007922815.1). Classification (NCBI taxonomy): domain Eukaryota; kingdom Metazoa; phylum Chordata; class Mammalia; order Chiroptera; family Phyllostomidae; genus Macrotus; species Macrotus californicus. The sequence continues at coordinate 9,350 of VMDR010004924.1, forward strand.
ATACTTCCTGATAAGTCAGTCCACAGCGAGGCTCATTAGCAAGTTCCAGAAAAGAGGACCTGCTTGGAACAAGAATGCCATGGCCTAAGCCACCAAATCATAATCAATAGTCAGACACTCTGTTTCCTCCAGTTTTGTCCAATTTTGTCCTCCCTTATTATTGGAAAATTTCCCAGGGTGCTAAAGAAGAGACAGATCTCCAGGATACGAGGAAGAATGGTAAATCCCCTGTAGTGGATAGAGTAGGGTTTATGAGGTTCTGAAAGGAACCCACTCCAAGTCTCCCTTGCCAAAGGCACCTATTAAATGTGGTGTGAGTGCATGAGAAATGCAGTGTGAATGGAGGTGGGAGAAAGGAAACAGGAGGGGTCAAGTGCTAGGGCTTCTGGCCAGGGCAGCACTGCAGCCAGACCAGTCTGGAATAATAATAAGCACCTACACTCAACTCTGGCCTCTGGGATGCAGGCGGGGCTGCTCAATAGAGCAGACTCTTGTTCCCTGCCCTCCTTACTGGGCTGAGAGCCTGTGCTCAGGAGTGAGGCAGTGGTGGCACTCAAGATGCTCGGAGTGCCAGCATCACTGCCATGCACACACACAAATACATACATGTACTATTATATAGTGCTTAGCATAGTGGCTATGTAGAGGTTAGTCCATACACAATAGATATTATCATTATGATATCCATTGTTTCACTGGATCCTCACCAACAACCTTTTAAGGAGGGCACCCAGTTTCATAGTAGGGGAATAGAGGAATACAGATTCAGAGAGCCAGGATGTGTGCCCTTGTCTGGACTCAAAGCCTCCCTGCCTCAAGTCCAACGACACTAAGGAAATGGGAACAAAGCTATGGATTTATTTCCTAGAGCTTGATGAGAAGATTCACAAAAACCTATCTGCCCCTTGCCCATGTAACAGGTCAGGGAAGCACTTCCTTAACCTTTGTACTCTCTGGGCAGGTGTAGGGATAGATCCAGGGCTTATCATGGGCAAACACCGGCCCCCCCATCCCCAACCCAATACATATAGTATCCCTCCAGCCAGAATACAGGTGGCTCTGGACTGGCATGATTCCAAGCACCCCAATTCACACTTGGAGGTCCCAGGAGTGGGGTTCAGGGCTTTCTCTACTCTATCATCTCACACCCTGGGCCTTGCAACCCGTAGTGACTTAGAAGAAGCTCAGAGTGACCCTGCCCTAGGTTCTCTCCTTTCTCTGAGGCATTTCCTGTGTCAGCACCTCCAGGATCTTAAGCTTTACTCTGGCTCTCAGGCACTCCTGTGCTACTCACGGCCACACCCTGTCAAGAGAGCGGCAAGTTTCTCAGTGAGCAGGCTGCAGAGCCTGAAACAATCCCACTCCTGCCCTAGCTGGCCCTTCTCTCAGAAGGTCCAAACTCCACACAGAGGCTGCTCTGCTCCCTCCTCAGAATAGCCCCTTACTTCCATGACCCAGATTCTAGCCCACCCTCACTAATTCCCACCACTCAGGACTGGTAGCCATCCTCACTGCGGTCTCAGGCCTTCCTTGCTTTCCCATGCCTGTCTGCCCTTGTTCCTCTAATGCCTGCTGGCTTGCATAAGCAGACCTGAGCATGTGCCCTTCCCTTCAATCTACTGAGGCTCTGTGGAAGCATGCGGGAAGAAGGTCAGAGAGAGAGCATACTGGCTGAAGTTCAGGCGGTGGGCAGCACCGCCTGTTACCATCAGCAGCTACCATGCCCATGCCAAGAAGCCCAGTGAGGGGTGGAACACCAAAACCAAGCCTCTCCACTGACCACAGGACATCACACTGGGGCCTGTGGGCCTGCAACCTTATGCTAATTCTCAGCCCTTCCTAAAGGGAGAACACCACTTCCTGATTAGGAGGTGGGGCTTGAGCAAACACACATGCACTTGCGGTGCTTACCCTGCCCCTCCCTAAGTTTGCTACCCTGACAGCGTTTTCAATTCAGCGTCAGAAATGTAGCACTAAAACTGAAACATCTGTCTGGAAAAAATGTGTCACTTTCAACCTCTGGGTCTCAGGAACCCAGAATTTATCCCTTCTCCCCAGAGCCACCTGGTACTTCTCGGGCAAGCTAAGCCTATGCATACCCTGGACCCAGTCATCTACTCCTGGGTGCATCTCCCAAAGAAATTCTGACACAGGTCCAGAAGGGGACGTGTGCAAGGATGTTCTGTGGAACATTGTCTGTGATGACAGGGACCTGAAGGCAACACGGGATCTCCTCTCCCAGTGATGCAGGAGCTAGATAACCGGGGCTATTATGCAACAGTTAGAAACACAGATTAGAGATATGCGGGACAATACTGGCGATCTTAAAAACAGCGCCTCGTGGGAAACAAGGGAAAGGTGCTGTAACAGCCTTTACACAAATTAAAAACACAGGCACGCAAAGTAATTCTATACATTTTTTAAAAGATTTAATTTATTTATTTTTGGAGAGAGGGGAAGGGAAGGAGAAAGAGAGGGAGAGAAACATCAGTGTGTGGTTGCCTCTCGTGCGTCCCAAACTGGGGACCTGGCCCACAACCCCAGGCATATGCCCTGACTGGGAATCGAACTGGCAACTCTTTTGTTTGCAGGCCCGCGCTCAATCCACTGAGATACACCAGCCACGGATAAAGTAATTTATACATTTTAAGGGACATATTTAAACAAAAAGATACATTAGAATGTTGCTCATAAGCAAGAAATAGAACAGACATGGGGTATGGGGAAACACTGAGCATATAGGAAGGGGCAAAAACCAATAATAATGGGCCATGAGTCCATTACTGATCAACTCAGTACTCACTCTGCACCTGAGGTCCAAAAAAATAAAAATAAAACATGCCGTGAGGCTGAAACCTTTCAGACCTGGAAGAGTTGAACTATCTAAGGTATGTTATGACAATGACGACAAAACCTATCAGTTCTGGCCAGATGGCTTCAGGGGGCAAGGAGAAGATAGGGCCCATAGATAGCATAAACATTCTCAAAAGACTGATACCAAGAATTGAACCAAGGTTGCCAGTCCGTTCCTGATCATCTGGCCTGTTGATCAACATGAAGACAAGTAGCTTCATGGCATGAATCAGGAACCCAAACCAGGAATGTGCCTGAGAGGGCAATGCCTCCTGCCCTCCCCTTCCCGCCTCCCTCCCCAAAATAGCATCAATATATCAAGATGAGAAAGGGCAGTCTCTCGGCCCCAGAGCCATGGGGAATGTACCCTCTTCTAAGTACTAATCTGAGTCATACCGGCCCAGGTCACCTCTATGGCCTCCTGTGACTCAGGAGTGTGGGGGTGTTCACAGCAAGCTAGAGTTAAAAAAAAAACAAAACTGTAGAGGATGAAACAGAAATACCGACCATTTCCTTCAGTTAAGGACAGAGCTGATTTCAGGAGGGAGTGACCGTGCCATCAAGAAGGTCTGTTGTTTGATGAAAGCAACACTGGCAGCTTCTCTCGATCCCTCCCCTCCGATTGTGGGAAATGCTCAGGATATGAGTTAGCAAAGTATCTGCCTTTCACACTAAGTAAGGTGCAGCTCCCTGGACCTGGGACAGGAAGCTACTAGGCTAGCAGACGGGAGGCAGGCCTTGAGCAGTAACATTCAAATATCTAGTATGTGCACTCTCTTGGGCAACACAGATTGCCTTTCTTGGGGCTGCTGTGGTTCCGCATTTTGGTTCCAAGGGAACAAAGGGCTTTTGAGCAGTTGGATTGGATCCTGCATTATTTTTAGAAACAAATTTCAGCAGAATCATGCCATGCTCATGGAGAGGGAGAGGGAGATCAGTCTCCCTTGGCTACTGGGTCAGGATCTTGTTGCTCCCAGGGCTTAGAGTTCTGCTGGAGTTCTCAGGGGTGAGGAGAAAGCTGCCTGACCTCCGACTGAGGAGGCCACATCTCATCTACCAAAAGGGATTGCTGTGGGCAGCTGCTCTTTCTCCAGGGGCCCAGCAAGAGAGGAAGCAAAATAACATTCCTGTGTGGCCCAGATGCTAGTTGGAGCACCACATATTGAACATCACACCTGGCCAGCACTCTCACCCTCCCCCCCTCCATGATAGTTCACCTGTACAAAGTACACGCTTTGCCTATTCCAGTCTTTTCTCAGCCCAGCTGTTTTCAGGAAGTTTCAGGCAAATGGGCAAGAACTCCATGCTAAGAGGGTGCTTATCAGGAAAGAGAGCTGGGAGCACTCCCTAGTAACCGGTGACCGCACTGCCCCAGTTCCACTCTTTCTGGTTCACTCATTGCACAGACAGGAGCCCCAAGTCAGCCTGGGGCTTGAGAAAGTAGACCAATCACACTCCCTTGCACTTGTATGGTGCTTCAGAGCAGTGGTTTTCAAACTTGAGAGTGCACTACAATCCCAGGAGGGCTGGTTAAAGCCTATTGCTGGGCCAACTCCCAGAGTTTCTGCTTTAGGAGTCCTGGGGTGGGGCCTGGCAATTTCTAACAAGTTCCCTAACAAGGGGATGCTGACGCTGCTGATCTGAGGATGACACTTTCTAAAGCGGCAGAAGTTATGAAGCATCTCTGCAAACAATGTCATGACAACTTCCAACAAGATAAGGCTAACTCACTTTAAGGCTTTGGATGGGGTCCAGTCCAAACACTACCCCAGATCTAGGCCGACAGGGGAGGCACAGGAGGGTCTTGTCCTCTATCTCCTCCTGCTTTCCCCTCTCCCGCCCTTCCAGGATGCTCTGCTTCCCTTTATCTTAGGGCAGTTCCCTTTCCCCAGAGAGACCCCTGACCTTCCCAAGGAAAGCTCCTCTCCTGTGAGAAAACAGTGTTCCCTGGACAGGCTGTAGCAGAAGCCAAGATTTATTTTGTAGCAGAAGCCAAGATTTATTCAGAAAGTTAAAAAGAGCTCCCTCGTCAGGGTCAGAGAAACACCCAGACCCCCTTCTGACTCAGGTGGCACTAAGCACCCTCTGCACTCCTGTTTCCCCCATCTGCAGGAGATGAGAGCAGGAGGGGGAAAATGAGAGAACAAAAGACACCCACCACTCACTTCAGGGTCCCCAAGTATTTCTGCTCCACGGCACATCTAGACCCAGGCTGCCTTTTCCCTGCCACCCCCAAGGCCCTCCAGAAGGGCTGGCTCATGACCCCCTGCAAAATCTCTATGTGGGGGCCATCTGCCCACTGCTCTGAGGGGCACAAGGCAGTGCAAGGGTGCAGCTGGCGGGCAGCAGCTGCTGCTGTTTTGCAGTGGGTGACAAGCTGCTGTAAACACTCGGTTTAGGTTGCTATGGCAAAGTGAGTGTGCAGCCTGGCCACGGTGCAGCTATTTATGTGCCTGTAATGGCAGAGTGGTCTGTTTTTTATTATTTTAAAGTTTTCCTTTCCCAGCCCCCTAAAAGAGCTTAAAAAATAAAAATAAAAAAGAGCCATCACAACTTTCTCAGGAACAAAAAGAAGAGAGCCAGAAAATACAGCTCAGGACTTGAGCCAGCAAGGAGAAGCCTGAAGTGAGGAGCATGGCTAAGAGGGTGAGCTCCTTTAGAGAGGGGAAGGTGGAGCTTCTGGTTCATACACACCTCTGTCTCAGCTCATCATGGAGAGAGGCCAAAACTCAGGGTCTTCTCATCTCTGCACCACTTACATTATTGACAGAAGACAAAACCACTGGGTCTTCTTCCTGTCAAAGCTAGGCTCCAGCCAGCAGCATTCTTTACACCCCTACCCCTCTCCACTATCTCCAACGTCGTCAGGATGAAGATACTGAGGATTCCCCAGGGGTCATGGGAAGAGAGCCTCAAAGCAGAGTTCCCCAGTCCCATGGGTGCAGTGCCACCCAGAGTGTAGCTTGGCCACTCCCTGCTGGAGGTCTGAAGGGAATGACCTCCAGTGGTGCCTCTGAGGGGACCGTGTTTTTCCAACACTTGTACAGAGAACTTTCATCCTGTTGTCACTCCTTAGTGAGGTTCTGCACAACAAGACTTACAATTTTAGCCAGCACCAAGGAGTCCGCATTCAAGGTTCAGATTCTGAAGAGTGATCTAAAGTGAGATACATAGTCTCCAGGGCCCCAGGCACCTGGGAAAGGTTCCTAGCAGAGGAGGTAGAGAGTGATCAGAAATCGACATTGGAGTCACACACAACTAAGCTGAGAGTGTATACTGACTTTAAGAAGCATGCTATGGGCTGTCAATCACTAAATGACATCTAAGTAAGAGAAAAAGAATCACCTTCCAGAAACAGTGAGCTGGAATACAAAAGATGATGCAGGATTTTATCATCTCTCTTTCTCCACTTTATTCCAGTTCCTTTGGATTGGTATGCCCTTAGGAGGAGACCTCCCCCCCCCCACCCCCCACCCCCGCCCATCCCAACTGTGGATGGGCACATTAATCAGATAAAAGTAGAGTTCGGGCAGTGTTAAGAAAAGAAAATCCCACAGACTGTTCTGACTCCTTCTATCTGAGATTATAACCGAATGCCTCTTAGATGCCACCATAGCTCAGAAAGGGTATCAGTGAGAACAAACCCCAAGGGGAGGAGAGAAGGCAGGGACAGGGGGAGGCTGCTACTGCTTCCATCAGGGAAGCACCCTCTACTGCCCCCAGAGCAGTCAAAGTCCTAGCTGACAGCTCTGGTTAGCTAACAAAGTCTTGCTGGGAAAATCAGAACTTGGGACAGAAATCAGTCTTGGCAGCACCTGGAGGTCAAAAGAGCAAAGCAGGCATGGTTTCTAAGCCTGTCAAACCAACTGTCATCAGCATGTCACTGTTCCTGTAGGGTAGGAAAGGAGACGGGAGAGGATAAGGAAAGGGTTCAGTATGGGCACCATCCTGGACGGCTGGAAGAAGGCTGAGAGAAAAGCACCACAGGTGACCTAGGGCACCAGACACTGGCATGTCTGTTTCCGAGTCTTTACCCTAAGACATCACTTGGGAACATATAAAAAGACAAAGACATACCTCAGAGCCACCGAGGTAGAGTAAGCTTCCAAAAATCATGGGCTAGAAAGAATATCTATTCACTAAAGGGTTCAGGATCCACGTTGATGGACACAGGGCCCATGGTTGAAAGAGACAAAGAATAGGAGACAAAAGTCTCAGTCTCAGCTGGCCATTGTTGATGGAAGTCACAGGAAAGAGAAAGTGGAAGGTACTGTGTATTCTTCTAAGTGAACAGAAAGGTTGTATCACTTCTCTATCCCAATCTCTGTCCCAGTGCCTGACCTAACATGCAGAGCTAATGAATGAGCCATCTTTCTCTGCCCATCTCCAGAGAGAATCAGTTACCTGTAAGACCCAGAAACACTCTTTCTTCAGCAATTGCCCCCTCTCCACCTCCCCCCTCTTTGGGCCCTGGAGTTGGCAGACTGAAAGGACCGAAGGGATATCTCACTTATTCTCCAGGACACAGAGCAGGGCTTTTCTGGTGTAGGCAGAAGGAAGACCAGTTATCATTGTGCAAATAGTCCACTCTCTATGGAGAGGCAAAAGGAAACATAAAGATTTTAAGTTCTCTCAACACCTATTTGATCCTCAACTCCCACATAGAGCATTTTAAACACCACTGCAGAGCCTCTCAGAAAAGACAGGGGAGGAGAACTATGGTGATGGTGGTGGCGGGGAGTTCTGCAGGAAGTGGCAAAAAAGGATGTTTTCTAGATTATTTCTGAAGCACTGAGCTGCCAGAAATCATGGGAAAAATATCTAGTATCAAACTCTTTCCACCTCCTCATTTTTCTCTGTATACCTCATTCCCAAACTTCTCACTTTGTTTTTCAGATCTGTGTACATGCCCTTTTCCCTATCTCTCCCTGCCTTCCTCCCTCCTTCTGTTCTCTATCTAAATATCTATGTATCTATCTCTCTCCCACTACCTACCTACCTCAATCTCCAATCTCTCTTATTCTCTCTTTTACACATCTCCAGAGACAGTATACTTGGATGGAATTCCATTCTCCTTACCTGGGTAATTTCTGAAACCAGTCAGCCCTGTCTGGTCCACATTGGCTCAAACAGCAGAAGGAATATAGATATGCTGAGATGCAAGTCAGGCACCTGTGGGGCTGCCATGGCTAGCACCGACACAGGGCCAGACTGCATCACTGGGGTCATGGATGATGGGCCAAAGGCACACAAGACAAACTCAATGAGCCAATCTGTACTCTCCCAAATCCACCTGCAGCTTTCCTGGCTAAGCCAAATATGTAACATCTAACTATGCTTGAAGCAGAGGCAAGTTCCTAACGGACTCAGAAATGAGGAGCCCTAACAGAGATGGAGGAAGAGGAAGAATATGACAATATTCCTATGAATTAAAAACTAAAGTCAGGATTTAGTGTACTCAGCAAAGTTTCCAGTCCATTCTAAGTAGGGAATTGGTCTAATGGATAGGAAGGGGCTGGGAGATTTGGTAAATATAAAAGGCACTTAAGGACTACAGTCTGACTCTGGCTCCTTTAAATGCTCCCACACAAATTGGAAATTCAAGAATTGAGCACAATAAGCTAGCCCTTCCTAACTACAAGCTACAAGATGGTTCCACTGTCATACCTCACTTCTACTCTGAGCCTATAAAGCTTGGGTAGGAAGAAGGCACAAGGAAGCTAACTTGAACTCCCTGGTGACATAGCTGCCTTCTTTCAGCTCTCCCCACTGCTATGCAAAAATTCAAGAACTCATAGAAGGGACAAGAGGAGGAATAGCAGCAAAAGGCACCCCAACCCAGCAGAGCCCTTAGTAGGCAACTCACACTATTTGTCTCACATTTGCTTCTATACATAAAAGTTTGCAGGAGTACTCTTTTCCCAGCTTCTCCACTCTCACACACCCTGGCCAACTAGTGCAAATTAGTAAGATCTCCATCATCCAGAGAACACACCTTTTCTGAGAGCGGGGACAGGGTCAGTGCCCTCCCTTCAGGGTTTCAGACACTGAACTCTCCCATCTGCAAACAATCAAATCCAAAAAGTAGCCAAGGACACACCAGACTGCTCTCCCCTCTCCCTCTTCCAACAGCCAGCTCAAGAAAGAGGACTCCTTTGTGGGGGAAGTCCCACAGCAGTGAGGCTATGGAAACTGCCGTCTAAGGCTGTGGAATTTGTCTACTGGGCTCCTGCAGTTAATCACCCCATCTGCCTGGATTCCCAGCTTGGCGCTTTAAAAGGTAGCACCCAAGCAAGAAGGACAAACATGTCAAGGGGAAGAAAAAGCAGAAAAAAGTTGGTGTAAGCTGAAAGATAACCACTTCCAACACCAGTCTTCTGAGTAATTGAGTGTGAGAAGAGGAAAGAAGAACACACACACACACACACACACACACACACACACACACACACACCCAATGTAGACCACATTCCAGAATACTCTTCCAGACTTCCAGCTAATGTTACCATATTCATACTTCAGGTCCTACAGAGAACATTGCTCCCATTCCTAACCCACTCATAAAAGAATTATCTAGGGGTTGGTTGGTTTAAAATGTCCTGCTTATAGCAGATCTGAAAAACCAGAGGCTCCTGTCCCTCTTTGAAAAAAGTTCCAGAGAGCTCGCAGCTAGGAGCACAAGGCTTTGGAACATTAACTTCCAAGATGGCAGAAGTGGCCTTTTAGGCCATGTTGCCATGGTTTCCAAGACAACAAATAGAGGTTTGGCCCTAAAGAGGGGTGGGAGGGTAAACTACCTTCTTATTCCTATGGGAATAGTTTCAAGAGCCAAGACAGGAAGGAAATATGGTAAAATGAGAGGGTCACAGAAGGTTATAGAGGAAAGAAAATGGGCAGTCCTGATGTTCTCATTCTTCCTGGAGAGGTCAGGGTGGAAGATCCCATTTATAGAATGAAAAGGCACTACTAGGGTGTGAGAAACCTAGGAAGTAAATAGGATAATGAGCACTTCCCTATATCAGATGCTCAATCGAGCTAACCCAGGACGCAGGGAAACGGGAGGCTAAATGAGCTGCTTTGAGAAAGGCAAGGTCTTCCAAAGGCTCTGAGTTCTGCCTGCAAGAAAACCGGTGAGATAACTATCCCCAGAAGTGATGTGTATAGGTGCTGTTGCCCAGAACTGAGACCCACCCCACTGTCCACTCTCTACACTGGCATCAGCACACCACCTTCCCAGGTCCTCTGGTCAGGAGTCTTCAATTCTAGTTCTACAGGAGCCAGGTGGGCAGAACAGTGTCAGAAGCCAAAATGCTACCATGTTCTCCCAGCAGGAGCTGTTAGCTGAGCAGGGCCACCTAGCCAAGGAGTTCCCTTCCATACTTCTGGGCAGCCTTCTGCACTGTACGATGCTTCCTCCTCCTCCACCACTTCCAGAGCTGGTGCCAGCTTGGCTCCCAGAAGCAGCGACTATGGCACCATTGTAGGGTAAGTACCATGTATGTCCTGCCATCTTCTCAAAGCAGATGGGACCAGGGGTTAAATGGCCACAAGCTAGGAGGCAGGCCACACCTAATCATCAGTTCATCACTAGTGATTGCACTAGCTAGTAAGTGCCTGGGGTTTTCAGGCATCAGATACCCCACTTTTCCTGCCAATAGCATCAAACATCTCATAGCACCCCAGAATCACAGGCATGCAGGGAACTTTGGGGCAAGACTAATAAAATTTTACATTCTCTTATATGCAGATGATGCAAAGTAATCCGTATTAGGTATCAAAGGAAGAACACGATCACCTGTGCCCACCTGACACGACACCACCAGGGCCAGTTGCAGCAATCAAGCTGCTGCGGGAGAGCTCACTCATAGCCTAGACCTCCCCCGAATGGGTTCAGGCCCGTACCCTGAGTCAAGGAGAGCTTTCTTAGGGCTTCCCAGAGCTGCTGTACACGTGTGTAGAGTGTGTCCTGAACATGGGCACTAAGTAAGGAGGTTATTGGGAGATGAAACACCTTAAGTGTTGCTGGATAGGCTGTGAATATCTGAAGGGGACATCTTTCTACCGTTTTTATATGCTGCCTTATGGGCTAGCAGGTACAATTAACTGTCAACGTGGCACATTGCCTTGGGTAACAGACCCCAAGAAATCTCTAAGAAGAAAACCAAAAGTGAATTCAGTTTGAGTAGGGGATGCACCAGAAAGGCTGAAGATGCCAAAGCAGCTAGACTTGTGGGCCCAGGCCACTTGGAGCTCTGTCTGAGGTTCAGATTGCCCAGTGTTGGCCAAGCTCTTGCCCCTTGCAGCTTACAGGCCCTCCTATCACAGCTCTTCCCAAGCAGCACTACACTTGCCTTCCCCTTAGCACAACCCCCTCCAAATCCATTCTTCCTAGGCCTTAATTTCCTTATCTGAAAAATAGAGATAAGGAGAGTAACCTACCTCACATAGAAGTTGAAAGGATTATTACTTCTTTTGGGTATAAAGGCCCAGAGCCCTTAGATGAAGATTAATTGCATTAAAAAGCCATTGAACAATGGAAGCAAAGGGAGGCTACCCCTCATCAGGGCTCCCAGTGTCTCTGGGCCCCTTGTTCCTATGCTTTCCAGGCCTGGGTCTGCATCCTGGGCTCTATGTACCAGGTAGACATTGGTACTACCATTCACGGACTTCTCCAGCATCTCCACCTTTTGCATCTATATGTGGAGAACCTGTCTCCCTGAGGTTCCCTCTTAAGTGGAGTTGGTAAGAAAGAAAAGCAGAAAAGTTCATGAGCATCAAAGAAAGTTGCAGCCCTGGCCAGTGTGGCTCAGATGGTTGGGTGTCATTCTGCAAAGCAAAAGTTCACTGATTTGATTCCCAGTCAAGGCACATGCCTGGGTTGCAGGCCTGGTCTCCAGCTGGGTCACGTGCAAGAGACAACTGATGTTTCTCTCTCTCCCACTCTTTCTCCCTACCCTTCTCCCTTTCTAAATAAACAAATAAAATAAAATAAAAAAGAAGAAGGTTGTGGTAAGAACTCACACCTGGGCAATTCGTCACAGTTTCAAAGCACTCTGATGTGTTATCTTTGGGACAGAATTTTAAGACAGACAGAATTGATGACATTATTCCTTCTGCAGATTTTATAACACATGGTCTTAAGGTGACATGATTCAGTTAAGGCCATGCAACTGCAGAAGAGACTAAAAAGAGCTAAGATATACTACATGCTCCAAGGTCCTACAAAGAAAGCCAAGAGAAACAGCAGAGCAGCCTGTATAAAATAGTCAGAGAATTTCAGGCCCAACCCAGGACTTTGGAGCTGGAGGATTCCTGTCCTGATGAGCTCAGACTATTGACATGGGTTTTCCTACTTCCTCCCAGAGGCGACTGTGACACACTCTGAGGGTGTGTGTAATGTGGTGTGTGTCATCCTTTTAGGCCCTGGACACCGTGAGGGTACAGACTATAGCTGAGATAGAGGCTATGCAATTCCTGGCGTTGAGGGGTGCAAAACAAACAGAGAAAGGAGAACAAAAGGAATGTAGGAAGATTCAGAGAAAGGAAGGAAGGGGCCCCTTCCCCTCCGGGAACTCCCAGACACAGAATCTAAATAAAGAACACAGGACACGCCTGAATTAGGAAGCCCTGTGATTATAGTGGAGTAGATACAGAAATACTGAAGGGCATTGAAGCCAAGCAGACCAGAAATGACAGAGTTGACAGGAAGAAGAAATACATAAGACAAAACAAGCAAAAATTCAGAACTATAAAAAGGTAAAACAAAAGCTGCTCTAGTCTCCAGACCTTTGCTTACAGTACTGGAAACAGAGCGTACCTGGCAATCAATAGTAGGCTCTGTCCTCAGGAAGGCAGGCAAACAGCAACATTGGAGCCCCAAACAATCCCTTCTCTCCTTTCCAACTAGCACTTCCAGGTCCAGGTGGTGTCACCTGCTGAAAGAGAGATCTTTGGAATGGTGACATCCTAGAAGAGGCTTCACAGCAGACTTTGTAAACCACACAATGGGAGCAAGTCCTCACCACCTGGGAAGGTGACTCTCCTATTTCCTGCTTCAAGGAAAGAATAGGCTGTCCCTGACAGGTGTGGCTCAGTTGGTTGGGCACTGTCCCCAAAACCAAAAGGTCTCAGGTTTGATTCTCTGTCAGGGCACATGCCTGGGTGGCTGGCTAGGTCCCCAGTGGGGGGCATGCGAGAGGCACCTGATCAATGTTTCTCTCATAGATATTTCCCTCCCTCTTTCTCCCTTCCTTCCCCCATCTCCAAAAATAAATAAATAAAATCTTTAAAAAAACAGTAGGCTGTTCTCTCCATATCACTGCAAATTGATAGCCCAAAGTTTCATTAACGAAAAGAGCGCATCCATCAACAGATGAACTGATAAACAAAATGTGGCACAGCCATACAATGAAATAATATTCAGCCTTAAAAAGGAATGAAATTCTGATACATGCTACAACATGGGTGAAACTTGAAAACATTATGCAATTATTAACCAGTGTCATATCAATCAATAAACTCAATAAAAACTGAAAAAGAAAAATTTAATTTAAAAAAGAAAACACTATACTAAATAAAACAAGTCAGAAACAAAGGATCAATATCGTATGATTCTACTTATATGAAGTCCCTGTTCTAGGCACACATTCATAAGGACTGGTAATAGGGTCGGGGTTGTCAGGGACTGGAGGGAAAAGAGTTGGGTGGGGTTATTGTTTAATGGGTACGGAGTTTCTATTTGGGATGATGAAAAAATTTTGTAAATGGACAATAGTGATGGTAGCACAATAATGGGAATGTAATTAATGCCATTTACCACCACAAAAATATTTTTAAAAAGAAGACAGGAAAGTGAATAGAATAGTGCTAGTACAGATAGAAAGGTAGAGAAGGGAAGAGCAGATTAAGTCCAGGACTGTGAGCATAGCCCCCACTGTCACCAGGAGCTCAGGACCATCTTGGTATTGGAGGTGGAGGCACAGTGACTTCTGACATGCCCAGGACTGCGAGCCCACAGAGGGACTGGCACAATATCAACTAATGCAATAGGTGACCTGGCAAAGCCAAGGGGAGGGGAAACTGATGGGGCTTCTGAAGACCATGTTTTGTGAAAGGAGTTGGAAGGGCATTGAGGGCAATGGACAAATCATCTTTTCAAAGAGCAGGGAAAAGTCAGCTTTCTGTTACTCACTCTCTGAGAGTCACCCCATCATCAGCTCAGAGCACATAGGCATCTGCTTAGAGCTGGTGCAGCTGAGGTCTTCCTGATACACAATGGAAATATAATATCTCCAGTCTCTTTGAATACCTCGTATTATTTCATTTGGTCCTCTCGACAAACTTGGGAAATTGATAAACAAAATGTGGCAAATCCATACAATGGGAAATGGATAATACTGCTCCCATTTTGTAGAAAAGAAAACTGATTAAATACCGCTTCTTGAGCCACACAGTAAAAAGTAGAACCAGAATCCAAACCCGAGTTTAACAAAGGCCACACTTGTTCCATAGGATTGCCTTGAAGGTGTTTTCCAGAAATGACAATGCTTTTTCTCAGGGACCAGGTCACCTCTTAAAGTGCAGAGCACAGGCTGTGTGGGTAGATGGACCCAAGTCCCAGATCCACTCTCACTACCTGTTTGACCTTGGGAAAGTTAGTCAATGTCTCTGCTCTTTAGTTTTGGCAATGATAACAGGGGATAAACATAGCATCCCCATTTAAAATATTTCAGAAGATTCTGAAATAATTAATACATGCAAATGCACACAGTACTGCCATATGGTAAAACACTCAAATATTATTATGGTGCTTATTATTTAATACTATCAACCGCCCATTTCACCTGTAGGGTCTGGAGCCACTGGTGACCTGCTCATCAGTCAGAATGTGAGTGAGGAAATATAGCTAAATTTCCCTTGCTCTTATTTGAGGAAGAAAAGATCATCTCAAGGTTGGAAGAGAATGAAGGTCTAGACTAATCTCTTCTCCGATGTTAGAAACCATTTCTTCTTACCATTGCCTAAGAGCCTACTCATTAGCTCTTACTCTTTCTTATACGGGCATACCTCATTTTATTGTGCCTCACAGATGCTACATTTTTTACAAGTTGAAGGCAAGACCCTCCACCAGCAAAAAGATTGACTCACTTTTCTCACAGTGGTCTGGAACTGAACCCACAATGTCCCCAAGGTATGCCTGTATTAAGCTGAGACCTAATTTGTGATCTCTGCCACCAAAGTGATTGGCATGCATTCTTGCAATCTTACAACCACCTTTTGTGACAGCTACATTTGTCCCCTTTCAACAACTGAAGAAACTGAGGCCCAAAGTCCTAGGGTTAGCTAGTAGTCAAGTTAGGTCATGAACACAGGTCTGCCTGATTCCAGAACTTACATTTTCAGCTATTACATGATACTTCTGCCTTAGAGAAGAGAGGGCAAGTCTACCACATCGTAGAAGAGAAAGTACCTTTGGTTCAATTTCAATTACTTGAATTGGAATCTAAGCTCTATGACTGAAAAAGTTCTCTACCAATAACATCTAGCATTTAGTGAGCATCTGGCATTTAATGAACATTATTAAGTATTGAGCACTCTGATTTACTTTTACAGATGAGAAAACTGAGGGGCAAATTGTGCTCAATACCACACAAAGTTTCTAAGTAGAGCGGTGAGTTTCATACTTTTGCTGTCTGATGCTTTTCTTTCACCATGCTGTTTCTAAGAACTCCAGTTCCAGACCTTCTCTTATGCACAACAGTACTGCCACATTGTAAAACGTTCAGGAATAACGCAACTCTAATTTTATGCCTACTTCGTCCTGATACTCTTACCTATGTTACATGAAATTATGAACATTAATGATTCAAATGAACTAACATGGTAGCTACTCAATAAATGGTAATATTTATTATTTTCTTCTATATTACAGCCTTAATTTTTTTAACTGCTACATTTCCTGTTGTCTTCATTCATATTCCTTTGCTTCTTTCTTTCCATTTTCTTCCTAGGTTTTTAGTGTTAGCCTAGAAACTTAACATGTATATTTAACTTAAAATTTTGGATAATCAATATCTTTAACTTCTTCCCAAACAATACTAGGAGCATAGAACACTTAAACTCCAATTATTCACTTTCTCATTTATATGCTATTGTTACCATGGATTTTAATTACAGGTTTATTTTACCCCTACGTTAGACATTGCTACCATTTTCTTTGCTATTATTAGTTAGATCTGGCACCATGTTTACAATTTCCTTTGCTTATCATTCCTTCTTGAATCTCAGGCCTTTCCTTTAGGTAATGTTTCTTCTTGAACGATTTTTTTAGAAGCTGTTTTAGTGGAAACCTCTTTGTTAGTTTGCAAAAAGCCTTAATTTTTCCCTCATTTTTGGAAGATTTTCACTGATAGTAGAATTCTGTGTTAGCAGTCATGTCTCAACCCTTTGACGATATTATTCCACTATCTTCTGGCTTTTATCGTTGAAGTTGAGAAATCAGTTGTCAAACTAATTGTAATTCTCTCGAATGCAATTTACCTGTTGGGTTTACTTTGAAACTATTTATTCTTGGTGTTCTGTAGTTTCATTATGATGTGTCTAGGGGTGAAGTTTATTTCTCCCTTGTGGGATTCATTAGGTCTCATAAATATAATTGTATTTAATCAATTCTTGACCTCTTCAATACTGTCATACTCCTATTCCATGTATTGTCTTCTTCTGGAACATTAATTAAATGTATATTGGGATCTTTTTACTCTATTCCGAAAGTGGGCAAACTTTATAACACACGGGCCAAATCTGGACTGCTGTCTGGTTTTGTAAATATAGTTTTATTAGCACCCAGTCACATCCATTATTTACATGTTGCTATGGCTGCTTTCACACTACAATAGGAGAGTTGAGTAGTAATTACAGAGACTATATAGGCCATAAACTTAAAATGTTTACAATCTGTTGCCTTTCACGGAAACAAATTCGCCAACTCCTGCTCTATTTTCTATTTTCATCTCTTCCACGTTCTATATAATTTCTCCAGAAATACCTTCCAATTTACTAATTTTTCATCTGTAATTATACAATTTTAACCTTTTCATTGAAATTTTAATTTCCTTCACTGTATTTTTTTTTCATTTCTAGACATTCTCTTTGGATATCTGAGACATCTGAGAGCTATCCAAAGAGAAAGCAATCTCATCATTTGAGGTTTGTTTCCCTTCATCATTCTTTTGATACCCTTATGTCTTTTAGCGTATTAAATATATTTAAGATTTTTCCATATACAACCACTCTATTTTTTAAAAGATTTTATTTATTTATTTTTAGAGAGAGGTGAAAGGAGAGAGGGAGAGAAACAACAGTGTGCGGTTGCCTCTCGCACGCCCCCTACTGGGGACCTGGTGTGCAACTCAGGCATATGCTCTGACTGGGAATCGAACTGTCAACCCTTTGGTTTGCAGGCAGCCACTCAATCTCCTGAGCCACACCAGCCAAGGCACAACCACTCTAATATATGCTATTTTTGTGTGTCTGATCTGTGGAATGTTATTTTTGCTGCTCAACTTCATTGGTAACCAGGATAATGCAAATCAAGATCACTAAAAGATACTACACCATTTAGTTGGTAAAAATGAAAAAATCTGTCAATACCAAGTACTTGAGAGGGCATGGATCAACAGTATCTCTTATACTTCACTGGTAGGGGAAAACTACTACAAATGTATTGGGAAACAATCTGTCATTATTGTGTAAATTTAAATATTCATATACTAAGACCTAGCAATTCCCTTCTGAGCTCTATACCCAGGAAACATTTGCACACGTGCATCAGGAGACATGAACAGGAGTGCTCTTCAAAATGGTAAAAAACGGTGCTAGCTTCACCAATGGAATATTATGTAGCAGTGAAAATGAATGAGCTACAGCTACACTCAAGAGGAATAAGTCCTAGTATTATAATATTGAATGAAAATAAGCAAGTCCTAGAAAACTTTACATAGTCTGTATTTTTAATACAGAAAACAAAGCAAAATTAAATAAAATATTTGTTCAGACACATATGCTTATCAAAAGAATGATAATCACAAAATTCAGGATAATGGTTGGGATAGGTGATGGGGTGGGAGATAGGACAGAGAGGGCATATAGGCGGGTATAAGTTACAGTGATCTTGTTTTTGGCTTGGGTAGTGGGTTCAGCTTTCTTTACTGGGTTACTAAAATATATAAATTGTGCACCTGAGAAATAAAGAAAAGGGAAGAATGAGATAAAGCTAGAGATGAGAGAGGCGGGAACAGAAAGAAAGGTTTCCACTATTTCTGTCGCAACACTTTTTAACCTACATGATCAAAGATAGCCATGGATCTGCCGAGTTAGCAACTTCAGGGTCCAAAACTGTCACTTAACAACATAGTCAATAAACTGCATTGACCACATTAGTCTAATAAGAATATGTCAATCTATTTAGAAATTATTATTATCCTCACTTGAGGCCTTTTTAAAAAATTGCTTGAGAGAGAAAGAGAAAGAGAGAGAGAGAGAGACATCGACTGGGTTGCCTTCTCCTGCGCACACCCACGGGAATCTAAAGGCAACCTGGGTATATGCTCTGCCTGGGAGTGGAACCCGCGACCTTCCCTTCTAAGGGACCATGCTCCAACTAACTGAGCCACATGGGTGGCTGGGGCTAGAATTCATTTTTAAAATTTTTCAGCCAGGGCTATTTAGAAATTCTTTTTGGAGGGTGAAGTGGAAGGAGAAGTGGGAGTAAAAGAAAGCAGGGCCGGTGGGCCAGTGCGCATAATTCTTCTAGGAACTGCAAGTCTTAAGCCGGGAGGGGCACACAAAGAAGGTGGGAAGAGAAGGGGCGGCTTGGTCTCCGGCTTGGGGGGTGGGAGGAGGCAGAAGAGTGGCATCGCACTTCACTATTAAGGGGGACTCTGGGCATTAGCAACCGGGGGCACAGGCCTGAGCGCCCCTCTCCTCTAGGATCAAGACCGAATGCAACACCTTGGGGAGAACCCAAACCCCTTTCCGCCGAAACTTCTGGGTCCTAAAGCCCACACCAGCCCAGAGACACAGGGAGCTTCGGGCTCGGAAGGCGGCGGGGGGCGAGGCGGGGGCGGTGGTGGTGGTGGTGGCAGTAACAGGTAGCCTCCCGACCTCAAGAAGTCCCGAACCCCACCCCGTAGCCCCCTGGGGCCTCATTCTCCCCGGCTTCGCCTTCCTCCAGCCCCACCTCAGAGCTCTGCGCCCTCCTCACCGGGCCGTGGGTCCAGGCCTGCGGGCGCAGCTCGCGGCCCTGGCTCACAGCCCCGGAGCAGCTGGGGCAACAAATCCTCAGTCCTTCCGAAGACTGGCTCCGCACTGAAGACAAAAAAGGCGGCGGCCCCACCCCAGCCAGTCAAGTGATGGCTCACCAGGAGTCAGTGACTCAGCCAGCCTAGCAGCCTCTCCCCTCCCCCAGGACCCTTGTTCTCCCCCGCGCCACACCCCGGGGAGAAACCACCACTCTTTAGTTTCAGGGGGTCCAGGGCGGCCCCGCCCAGTTCTCACCGCGCCCTTCACCTGGCCTCCCTGAACACTCCGAGAGCAAAAAATCCTGGGGTTTCAGAGGCCCCGCCACGTCTCCGCAGTTTCCTGCAGAGCACCCAGTCCCCAGGCTGCCACTCGGAACAAGGACTCGCCTCGCACTTTGCTGGGCAAGCATGCTTCATAAACGTGGATGATCAGAGACCAGGGCCAAAAACTGGGGTGATTCTGGGATGTTAGCATGAAAGACACTGTTTACATCTGGGGGATCTGAGGTGATTTAATACAGGATGTTACAGATTACACAGACCAATGATCTCATTAATCCTCAGCAGTGCTCTGATGAGCAAGGAGGCAAACTGGAGGGCACCCCACTTGCATGTCGGGGAACTTGACCCCTAGAGTAGAGTATGTGACCTGGCCAGGGTAGCATGTGAGAAATAATGTGGTTTCCTTGGTCACATTTTTCCTTTTGGTCTGTAAAATGGAAGACGTTGAGTTATGGACCCTTCCAATTCTGAAACAATGAGATTCTAGGGCTTCTAGTCTTTATCAAACATTGGCTCATTTCAACATCCGTAGGAACACTTCCAGTTAGATTCCATATGCTCCCCCTAGAATAATCAATCCTTTGTGGTCAGAAACAAATGAGGAAAGTGAGGCTCAGAGGGTTAGGGGCTTGCACAAGGTCACAATGTTAGCTAGTGGCCTGGTTCAGAATGAAAATTAATGAGCTCTTTCTAATGCCTCGAGACTCCCAAATCCTTTGTCCACTTTGAGAAAGTAAGTTGTACTTCCTGGAACTTACTCTCCCATTTACCGTATGGAAAGAACCACACAACAAAGAGGGCTAACATTTTTCATGAGCTGGAGAAATGGCTTTCCAAACCTCAGGAGTCAGCCGCGTGAACAGGGGCTTTCCCCACTCAAGAATCTTCATATATCACAGTCTATATATCTGTAGGCACCCTAGGGTATACAAGCACTCTCATATCCATTATCCCATGTGATTCTTGTAAACACCCTCAAAAATGGTCAAGATTATATTATCTGGTATTTTAAAGACTGAAAACGCTGAAGTTTAAGAGTTAAATGACATGTGCAACAGCACCGTTCTCTTCTTGTGTTGTCTCAGGAGCTTCTGGGTAACCAATGTAATGATGAAGAATCCTCTATATCATAAAAGAAACCCAAAGCATTTTTCTCAACTATCTCTCTAAGATAGCTTAGGAAGGACGAAAGTGCAGGGGTGAAACCATTCTGTGTGTCAGGGGACAGATTACAGGCACAGAGTGGTCGCAGGCTTCCCCAGGTCATACAGGGAGGTGGTCCAGCTCATGAATAAACCCAAGACTTCGTGTCCCAGCTGTTGAGCCTGCACTGAAGATGCACCAACATTCTTCGGACAAGCCTGTATCTGCCAGGGAGGCCACCAGGACTCACTCTTGAATTGATAAGAACTGATTGGTACAACCTCCAAGAGGCTGGCACCTCAGGCTATCATTCTAAAACATCCTAAGGGTGTTCAGTCTTCTACCACAAGCAGCCTCTGTCCCTGTCATATACACTAGACCCTGTCTTTGCCCCCAGCCCTACATTTGCTAATTATCTAATGAGTGGTGACAGCCTGCTGGTCTAATTCCTTCTCTCTGCCCCTCCCTGCTTTATTCTTAGATGATTTTTTAAAAAGTATCTTTTCTTACAAAATACACACAGATAAAATATACTGAGCCTCTTTCACACATACACATTTCAGAGAACAAAGGCAGGAAAGCTTCCTGTTTCTCTCCAACCAAAGGCCAGTGTAAGAGTACAGACTCAGCAAGAGGAGCCAGTCTCTCTGACCTTAATGAGTAATTCTACTCACAGTTTTATAGGGGGATGGATTTAGTGTTCACTTCTTCCAGAAAGCCTGGCCCTTAACTGAGCCTGTTTAAAAGCTGCTTTGCATTTTTAACTCTCTCTTCAGACACAAGTTGGCCTGCACCTTCATGTGGGGTCCAGGCACACAAAGGAAGGGAAGGAACTTCTCCAAGGCAATTCCAGAGCTCCAAGCACTTTCCCTTCTCTGATCTCCTCACCCCACAGGCAGACGTTGGTGCTCCACCCAGGCTAGCTCCAGACTGTCTCCTTTCAAGGCAAAGGCTGCAGGCATCAGTATCATTATTTCCCTTCTAAAATCACAGAGACCTTTCACCCCTGGGTGCCTGCCATTATTGGATTCCATGACCATGTTTGGGCTGACTTGTAGGAAAATACTCATGATATAGTATTGGGCAGGAAAAAATTTGAATAAAAAATTCAACATTCAATGTGTTCCCAATTTTGTTTAAAAAATGTATATACTCACCCACACATGTAAAAGAATAAAAGAGAAAACACTGAAATGTTGATAGTTACCTCTGGACTTGTGGAAATCTTATTTTTTCCTTTACGCTTTTCTGAATTTTCTAAACTTTCTAGAATGATCTTGTATGAAAGCAATACAGAGTTCAGACTCTAGAATTTGAGAGACATGGTTTGAATTCCACATCCCCCACTTAGTAGCTGTGGAACCTTGGATAAAATATTTCATCCCTCTGAACCTCAGTTTCTTCTCTGGAAAAGACGAGGAATGACACTTTCTTTATAGAGTTGTCCTGAGGAGGAAACGAGGTCACGGAATTTCAGAATTTAGCATGGTGCCTGATATTATAATAAGTGCTTAATAAATGTTAGGTATCTTTATGTATTGCTTTATACTCTGGAAAAAAAGAAAGTAAATATCCCTAAAAAAAGTGAAAATCTGCTTTGCTCAAAATCCACTATTTGGCTTACAGAACACTGGGAAAACACCAAAAGCTGAGACATGTCTCTGAAAGTGACCAGGGCAAGGATCATCATAATGTATTGTGACAACATAGATGGACCTAGAGGATATTGTGCTAAGTGAAATAAGTCAGTCAGAGAAAGACAAACACCATATGATTTCACTTATACGTGGAGCCTAGAGAACAAAATAAATGAACAAATAGAACGGAAACAGACTCATTGACACAGGGAACAGACTGATGACTGGCAGAGGGGAAGGGGATTGGAGGGCTGGGCGAAAAAGGTGAGGGACTTGAGATGGACAGTCACAAAACAGTCCTGGGGATGTAAAGCACAGCACAGTAAATGTCGTCAATAATAGCGTGATAACTGTGTATGGTTCCAGGTAGGCCATGAAGATATCAGGGGGAACGCTTTGTAAAGTACATGATGTCAAACCACTATGCTGTATACCTGAAACTAATACAAAATAATACTGAGTGTAAACTGTAATTGAGCAAATTTTTTAAAGATTAAAAAACAGATTAACATAATGTAAACTGGAGTTCAGATGTCGATTTCTATATGAAAAGGGAACTATTACAATGGAAGGGTGTCAAGTGAGGAAAGACATCTGTGAGTAATGAGAGGCTGATGAAAGAGAATATAGAAGCTTTTAAAAGGAAAAAACACAGGACTAGATCAGACCTCAGAATAATTGATAAAACTATAAAAAATAAGCTTAAGAAAAGTATACAAACCAGAAAGTACAAGAAAATATTCTGTGAAGAAGTAAGCTGGTGATGTTTCACCTAGTTAGGGCAATAGAGAGGCAGAGCTGCACCAGGGCTCAGAGAGGGTGACTGAGGAGCTGAGTGGGCAACAGCCCTGACTTAAACTGGGCACAGTTAGCTCCCAGTGAGGAAAGAGACTTTGGGATAGCCAGCCCGGGGGTGCTTCAAAGTGCAGCAACAGGTGCCATGAGATGAGCCAAGTAAGTTAGCAGGAGAATGTGCACCTTGCCCATCTGAATGTAGCTGGGATCTTGGGTCACCTCGCACTGTACTTAACTGTACTTAAGCAGTTTGCCCTTCGAACAGCCTGACCTGTTTTGTGCCAAGGACACTAGTGGAGGTTGGATAAAAGAAAGAAGTGAAAGGAGAATTGTCACCATTGACAAAGTTCTACAATGGAGCCCGGGCCCTCCTCCCCACCTCTAAGTGGTGGCCATAAAGTTATACAGTGGAGGCCCCGGGGAGCCTCCCAAGCTACAAGAATGGTCCAAGGAGAAAGAGATAGGTGAAGGGGACACAGCTGCCTCAGTCAAGGGGCTCAACAGTTCTGGGAGGCCAAGTCCCTAAGCAAAGTCTCCTGGGGCACTGGCCACTGCGTCTTTTCACAACCTAGTTACCAGCTTCACAGGAAGATCCCCAGGTCTCTGACATCTAAGCCCAGCAGAGAAAAGAGCTACTTCCCAGGGCTGTCACCTCATCCGAAGTGCCCTTGCCTTCATCCTTACAAGTTTTATTTTTTCCATTCTTGGTTTGCAAATTCAAATGCCTACTGAGACCAAGCAGGCACAAAAATAAGCAAAGCAGGCTGAGCACTATGCGACAGGGAGAAGAGGAAAACGTGGCAAACTAAAAGTACACATTTGTCTGAGTGGAGCAGCAGTTACTCAGTTCCTGCTAACCACTGCCATGGGAAACAGGGTAGGCCACTGTTGTCAGGGCTTCTGGTTTTGGAGAAGAAGCAAAAAATTTGGATTTATATGTGAAATCTTATTTTTAAATCTTGGTAACCAACAATAATTAATCTGCAGGGTTGTTTGGGTAGCAGGAGGCAGAGAATTTAGGAGTTGAAATGTCCTTCAATTACATTTAAGCCAAAGTATTCACTTTGAACACGAACAAATTAAAGCCCAGAAAGGGTCAGTGATCTCCCAAAAGTGATAAATGGTTCAAATTCCAGGCCCACCGTCTTCTAATCTAGAGCTCATTCCTCTCTGCTTGCCATCAGGATGCCTTTGAAATTATTCAGGCATGAGGTGATGGAGTGACAAACAGGGATGATAACCCTGGGAAAGAAGATAAACTTTGCTTGCTCTTGACTCTAAAGAAAAATTTCTATCTGTTTATTCAGTTATTCACCTATCCATCCAACATTTACGGATGACGATTCTAAGAACAAAGGACCGTGCTAAACACTGGGTATGCAGAGATGATGAAGGCTGATCACTTCTCCTTTCCAGTAGCTCACAGGCTGCAAATAGGCTCAGCTAATGCTGTAGTCAGAATTCACTAGCTGACGCATCCTCATCAACCATGAGCTGCCTTAGGCCTGCTCACATGAGCTCTCAGCTAATGGTCATATCCTCACTTCCCCTGAAAGCACCTCTCATCACTGGATGCCATCCCTGAGAAACTGAGAGGGGGCTGGAGAATTTCCCCCATGCCAAGAGAGCCTTGAGCACTTAGGTGATGGATTAGTAGCAGGAGCAAGAACGGGGACCCTACCCAGTCACTCAATGCCAAGCCCTTTCCAGCTCAGGGAAGGCAAGTTCCAGCGCATGCATTCCATCAGCCAAGCTGTCCCTAAAATTTCTGTGTGGGTGTGTGCTGGGGTGAGAGGAGGTCCCAGGCTAGGACTCTCCTGTTTATCAAGTGACCTGTTCAATTACAGTTGCAGCTGGTGGATTCTCTGGGGGACCAAATAATGATCACATCTCTGGGCCACACCTTCTATAAGCAGGTAGAGCACAGTCACCCAGTCTGGTTTCCTCCATCAACAAGAAACTTCCCAGGAGTGGCTCTATGGCATCTACTCCTGGGGAAGGAATGCAGGGCAAGAGCAGACAAGGTGAGGTGACTGCAGCTCTGCACCTGCCACTCTGCCTTACTTTGCCAGAACTCTTCTTGCGCAAATATCAAGCACACTCCCAGAACTGGCACTGGGAGGATAACCCGTCACGTGGAAATGATGAAGCCCCCAGTCCACTTCTGCAGGTCCTTTGGTGGAAAATTGCTGCAGGGTGGGGCTTCTGGGCCTTTCTGTTACTGGAAGATAATGGACTATCACCCTTTTATAAATGCACTGAGCCAAAGGTTAGCAGAGAGTAAGTGGACAAGCTCATGCCAAGGTCCATGGAGAAGGAAAAGAGAAATGGAGGGATGGAAGAGGAAAAATTAAAATTCAACGAACATCTACTTTGGGCCATGCCCTTGGAACATGTATCACCCTTGATATTCATGTATTATCCTCATTTTCCAGAGAAAATTGAGTCTACAAGGTAAATGATTTGTCAAGGGTCACAGAGCTGGCCAGGCAGACTTGAACCCAGTTCCACTGATTCTCCCAAGTCTGTGCTCTTATACAATACCATGCTGCTGGAATTGGGAGGGCTGACTAGGTGACTGAGGACACAGGGAATTGCTATAGGAAAAGGCACCGGAAGAGATTCAGGACTTGATAAACTCTGATCCCTGAGGCTGAAAATTCAGCGGAAATTAGCATTTTTTTTTCCAGCAACAGAGGACCTCTCTGTACGTGGATCATACAGTGTTAGGGATCTCTCCTTTCACCAGCTCCCCTCACAGGGTTGAATGTCTGATATATAGACAAGGATCTAGGCCCATACTTCCTTTAGATTCATCCATATTGAGGGACTGTTACTAATGTCCCCCATCAAAGTTGACTGTGGGAGTTGAGTAGGACAGGAGACATACTCCAGCATATTTTAGTGGCTCTTTTTCCAAGACCTAGACTATTACTTTTTCCCCTCTGACCATAGGAAGCACAGAAGCACAGAAGATACCAAAGCAAAACCCATTCAGAAATGTTTTATTGAGTACTTACTATGCGTCAGGTGTCAGGTACTGTTACAGGTGCCTGGACTACACCAGTGAACAAAAAGACTAAGATCCTTGCCTTCATGGAACATAACATTCTGGCAGAATCAAAGTAAAATACTTTTTTTCTAATTTAAAGAAAGGGCATGGATCTTAGTGTCAGAGAAGGTCTGGGTCAAATAATCAACCTTAACCAGCCATATGACCTCTGTGCAAACTACTTAACTCCCTGAGTGTTAGCTTTCTTATCTATAAAACAGAGACGATAATGTATGGTAGGATATTGGAAGGATTAAAGATAATGTATATAAAATGCCTGGCATACAGCAGGGTTCAAGGTGGTAATCTATTTTTCCAGGCTCACCCAAACCCACATATTCTGGGACAACTCACATGGCCTCTTATTTTGGGGCTGCAAGCAGGGCATCATCTCCATGCTGCCCTAGAGACAGTCAGGTAGGACAAGGAGCATACTTGGATTGGAATCTATCTAAGGTCAAGGAATTTCCACTCTAGAAGGTATAGGCTGAGGTGGTCATGCTTGATTAGTTCCCACCTCCTCCAGCAGGCCACAGACAATTAGCAGGGGCGCACACTGGACCTAGCTGGAATCAGCATCCCCTGGCATTTGGGCTCCGAGACTGAGTTAATTTACTCTGGGGAGGTAAATGGGAAGGTCATGTAGACTTGGAGACCGAAACTGCTGCTTGGTTACCCACCATAGGCGCTGTACATGTGGACAAGGGAGCAGTGCAGACAGTGCTGTGGCCCCAGAGAGAAGGCACAGACCACACAGGGGCTGTGCTTCCCACCACTAAGTTCTGTGATGTTTCTCTGTAGCCTTCCAGTAAAGCCCCTTTTACTTTTTGCTGCTTTGAGTGGGTTTCTGTTCTTACAACCAGATAATCTCGAAGACAATCCTATACTTATTTCAGAATGTGGTGGTTGTGACAATTTGAAAGCAGCTGGCATTTAGTCGACATTCAATAAATGCTGTTGAATCTTTCCCTGTTCTTGTTAACCAGCCAGTCACTTAGCAATGGAAAGAGGAAATCCACATATGGGCTGGAGGAGGGTAGGACCTCAGCCTTATGTTTTATGAACATCTTTACTAATTTGTAAAATGAAGACAATACTAATACTGGCTTTATTACTTGCTGAGAATATTAAATGAGAAATTCAAGTTTACCATCTAGAACATAATTAATAAATGTTAGTTAGCTCAGACTATTGCTTATATTGTTATTATCATTTAAGATGCAACAGGTATTATTTTAGGTCTTGATCTAGGTGAGGAGGGAAGACACACTAAGAGCAGCATCTGGAGTAGAGTGAGGTCCTGAGGCTGGTGGTGAAGAGAAGGGACTGAAATGAGGAGGACAGCACACAGATCCAGTACTTTAGCACATTCATTCCATGCTGTCGCCTCCCATGTCTAATTTGTCCATCATAGCACTCTATAGGGTAGAAAATGAGAGGCGCTATTATATATATCTTATAGATGGGAAAATTAAGGCTCAATAAAAGCATATGTAACATGTATCAACTAAATCTAAATCCATTCTTTTATCCTGTAATACTATACGGCCTCTGGAAAGTAGGGTGAAGGGGCTAAAATGAGAAGGATTAAAAGAGAAACTGGAGGGTTTGTTTCTCCATCAATTTATCTTCTCATCCCAAGGTTTCCATTCAGACACCTTCTGGGCATTCAACAGACTCAGGGGCCCTAGAACACAAGCAGAGGGGTTGCAAAGTCAGGTAACACTGGGAGGCCACCCCAAGGACAGGATATAATAGCAGGCTGTATGAGCACTCAGTTTCAGCACCAAGCTCTGGCCCAGGAGAAGGCTTGCTCTGGCAAAGGACAAGGGCAAGTCCCTCACCATCAGGCCGCAGTTCTTTGGTAACCCACTGGCACCCTGCAATGGTCTGCAAGGCTCCTCCCAGCTCAATTATGCCTGGAGTCAAGGCCTTATATTCCTGAAGTCAGGGGTTAAAGTGGCCTCCAGGGACATAAATGCAAGCTCTCTAGAACATTGTCACAGTCACGGTTTGCTGTGCACCCCTAGGCTCAGTACACTCCTCCTTGAGCTGTAAAGTAGGCGGTTCTTAGCCACTCCCTGACTCCTGGACCCTGCTTCTCCCCAAGTCCTAACATAGTGCCTGGCATACAGTTTGTGCCCACTTCATTGTGTGTTGAATGAACAAATGAATGAGTGAATGAATGAGAGATTGGCTCTGGCAATAAAATCAGCCTGTGTTGTCACATTATAGCAACCCCACTCCCCTGACTCTTAGCCCCCAAATCAGATCTCCATAGCCACTCAGGCTCAGTCAGCTGCTGAGGAAGCAGTTGGTCAGAGTGCTTCCCCTCCACACTTTATCTGACCTTTCAGAATGGCCACACCCAGAGAAAAGGGCAGGGGCAGGGTGCCCAGGCAGAGGCTCTGCCAGCCCTTTCCAGGACTTCTGCTCCCTCTCAATTACTCTGGTTGTCCCAGCTCAGGCCCCTGTCTGGGAGGGGCTGCAGAAAGACCAAGAGAAGAAACGCAGCTCCTAACAGTGCTCCATCACAGAGATGAGGGTGGCACCAGGAGTGTTTCTCCTTTGCATCTTCTCTAGTGCTAATGACCTTAATTGTTAATAATAGCAGCAACAATCCTGGCACAGAACTTTTATGGTTTCTAGCATCTTTCTTCCCAAGTGCCTCTAGCATATGACCTCAGCCTGCCACACACCCTCGCAGTGGCTGAAATGGTGAAATGGTTCTCCCTGTTATATGGGTTGAGAAACTGGGGGCAGAAGAGCTCTGTCGTTGATCTGGGTCACAGTGACACACTGATGGGGTCAGGGACCCACTCGCAGACGTGGAGTGGGGAGATGGGGCTCTAGCGCTCTGGCTCAGGCTCAAACTAGTCTGGTAACCTTGCACAACTTTCTAGGTTTCAGTTTTCTCACTTGCAAAAGAGGGGGGGGGGGAAATTGGGCCATTTCTTCAACTCTATCCATCTCAAACTCTATCCATGCTCTGGCTCAATAAAATGAGCTGCCCCTTCCCCTTACTCAGCCCAAAGCCTGGGGACTGACGACCTTGGTACCAAGATTAGAAATCCCCTGGAAGTGTGGATGCCAGCTGTACCTATTCTAGCATCCTAACACTCTCCTATGAGTACTTCCCACAAAGAAAGGTATGGTACAAATGGCAGGGGAAGAAACATTGAGAAATTATCCTAACAGTCCAGAAGCACCAGGAAGCAGGCTGCTGCTGAGGCCAGATGTCATCCTGCTCAGATAAAGACTGGAGGTGGTCCAGTGGGGCGCTGGGGTGGGGGTGGGGGAGACAGCCTCCCTATCCTCCTCAACCAGATGCAGTAGCACAGCCCTTTCTCCCAACCTACCTCCCCTCCCCCATCCTCTCTTCCATCAAATCTGTCCTCTCTTCATTCATATCCTGTTTGGCAAGCATCTCTTCCAAGGATAATTTCCAGGTAAGCCCTGCCAAATTCTGGTCTCCACATTCCCACTAACACCCCTTCAGCTCCCAGCATCATGTGTCCCTGTGCCAGATGAGGCTTCAAGGATGTATCTCTGTTCTTGTCTGCCACTAGACAGGGGGAAGAAGAAGATGCATATTTTCTATTTCCTCCTTTCTTACATTCCTCCATCCTCAGCTCCCAAGATATGAAGCAGGGCATTCAGGGTATAGGAACAGTGGACTGCAAATGGACAGTACTTTCCTCTCTATTCAGGGGCAGCAGCCCTGGCCAGTAACCAGAAAGGCTAATGCTAGAATCTCAACCAGAGTCTGGACAAAGGCTCAGCCAATGCCTACCTCCAGGGCCAAAAGTCTGGATTGAGATGGAAGGCAGCCTGGCCTAGCAGCTGGCAGCTTACTCAAATGTCTCCAAACCCAACCCGCATTTCAGATGAAAACCTCATCTCTCCATCCCATAGTATTGACTGTGGTCCGTGATCTCTAATGTCTAATCATATTAATATTAGGTTGAACCATATTAAATTATCTTTTGTAGGTCAAAAGTGGTTGCATATTGGCAATTTCAAATGGTTGGACCTAGTAACTGGATCATGTTCTATAGGAGATAGTAAACACCCTGAAGGCTTGGATCTCTGTATCTCTAGCCAGTCTTTCTGTTTCTGGCTTAGAACATCGCAGAGCTGTGGTCTTGGAAGGTGTTGAGTAGGCACTTTAAAAAAAATACGTTTATTGATTTTAGAGAAAGGAAGGGGCAGGGAGAGAGACGGAGAGAAAGGGGGAGAGGGAGAGGGGGAGAGAGAAAGAGAGAGAGAACATCTGTTGGTTACCTTCCCATATATGCCCCAACTGGGGATCGAACTTGCAGCCTAGTTATGTGCCCTGACTAGGAATCAAACCCTCAACCTTTTGGTGTGTGGGAGGATGCTCCAACCAACTGAGCCACATTGGCCAGGGCAAGTAGGTAATTCTTAACTGAAATTCCAGGAAGGTGAGATGGGGAACCTTAGAACATGTCCTACCCTCAAACCTCAAAGGCGGCTACCCACAAGGCAGAAAATCTCAGGTCTCCTTGGTCATCCTGGCTAGAAAGATGGAATTTCGATACAGGCTACTAGATTGTGCCAGAGTCTGTGATAAAAAGGGTTTGGTTTGGGCATTGAGAGTTTTGCCTCTTTATAGAAAAGGAGAGTCTTGAATCAAAAATGCCCGTTTGAGCTGACAGTGATCAGAGGGGAGAGGGGAGAGGGTAATGGGGGAAAAGGGTGAAGGGCTTACAGCAACAATTATAAAGGACATACGGACAATAACAAAGGTGGGTGGAAATGGGGGGGTGGGGGGGAGAGGGAGGTAGGGAGGGCTGGAGTGGTGCTGGGGTGGTGGGGGTTGGGGGAAAAGACAGAAAGCTGTACTTGAACAACATTGAAATAAATAAATAAATAAAAATAATGAGACATATAAAAAGAAAAAAAAAGAAATGCCTGTTTGTCCAATCTCCTCTTCACTTTACAGTGGGGGAGATGAAGGCCCACAGATGTCACTGGCTTGGTCAAGGTCATATAGCAGCCCAGATCACCCACCAGTTTTCTGACTCCCAGTTCCCTGCTCTTCTGGCAGGCCTGGCAGCAACAGGAGAACAAACTCCTCCCTGTCTGCCCCCTTCCAACTTCCTGACTCCCACGTTTTCAGGCTCCTAGCAAGACAGGAGGAGAATTGACTGAAGGATCAATAGCCCTTTCCTACATGAAAAGAGCCTGAGTCACACTAGGCCTGGCTCCAGGGTTTCCCAGGAGGGGTGGTAGGGGAGGAGGGAGAGAAGAGAGATGATCAGTACCGGAAACCTGATCTCTCTGCAGAGCTAGGCTAGGGGTAGTGGTGGGGGATTCACAGCGATCTGGGTTACTGACAGTACAGCTGGTATTGCCGTCCCTGCTGGGAGGGGGTGAAGTGGGGGTGAGGGGCTGCCTTTTCTAGGCAGCTTTAGGCCTCGCTTAGCCCAGGCTTGACAGCTCAGGGCAAGCACAGCCAGGCTCTCTCAGAATCACCCAATTATAGGATTCAGAAAGGATGTCTCCAGGCTATAGGTGGATTCCTTGTGAGATACCTCCTTAAAAGGTAGGTGAGTGATTCTGGAAGCCCTCTGTCCCTAAGCTTCCTTACCAGGGGAATGCCTGCTCCCACCTGCTGCCCAGGGTCCCAGCTGGCCCACTCAATGTGCCCAACAGCTTCCCATCTGAGGGTGAGAAGGAAGACTCCCTGAGGGAAATCACACTGTCAGGAGATCCCTTGTGTGTGCTGGGTGGTGACTAGGCAGCTTGGTTGGCCAGGAGTTTGGAAGATGAGTGGGAGGAGTCCAGGAATCTGGGAGTCCTCCCGGCATTGACTTCTCTTCCAATTTAGTATTAGGAAAAGTTTCAAACCTGAAACATTGAAAATATAGTACAATAAACAACTCAGACCGTTCACTCAGATTCACACCAACTGTTCACATTGTGTATGCCCTCTCTTGATGTACACACACACACACACACACACACACACACACACACACTTCTTTTGATGAACCATTTGAAAATCACTTGCAGACACTTTGCCCCTAATACTTCTGCATAATCTCTAAGAATAAGGACATTCTCCTCCACTGTAACCATTATCATACCTTAAAAAATTAACAATAATTATACATCACCTATTATCTATGTGAAAAATTTCCCAGTTGTCCCAGGATGTCTTTGTGTGTGTGTGTGTGTGACCCAGGACTCAATTAAGGTTTATGTATTGCATTTGACTATAATGTCTCTTCAGTTTCTTTATTATTTTTTATTTTAAAGATTTTATTTATTTTTAGACAGAGGGGAAAGGAGAAACACATCGTGTGGTTGCCTCTTGTGCACTGCCTAGTGGGAACCTGGCCCACAACCCAGGCCTGTGCCCTGACTGGGAATAGAACCAGTGACCCCTTGGTTTGGAGGCCAGTGCTAGATCCCCTGAGCCACACCAGGCAGGGGAAGTTTCATAAATCTAGACGGGTTTTTGCCTCCTCACCCTTCTCAGAACACAATTTTAACATGTTTTTATGACATCCACTTTTCTGAAGTCTCAGTCAGTTGTCATGTAGAATGGCTCACATTCTAGATTTATCTTTTGTCTCCTTATAATTAGATTCAGAATACATTTTTTTTTAAAAGAACATGGGTGATGTGGTTGAAACTCTTTTTTTTTAATTTTTTTAAATTACTTTATTGTTGTTCAATTACAGTTTGGTTGAAATTCTTAGAGCAAATCAAGAGGAACTAGTGCCAGGTGGTCTCACTAGTGCTGTCTGGTTACTTGGTGAAGGTGGACAGTGCTCACTCTTCATGTTATATATAAGGACAGGTTTTCCTTTTGTAAGGAGTAGGTGATCCATGCGGTGATGCACTGAGGCCAGCCTTGCACCCACTGGTCTTAGCATCCATTAGTAAGTATAATCTGAATCAGCTATCATACTGGGGACTGCAAACTGGTAAATTTAAAATTCTGTCATTACTTCTACATTTCAGTAGCTCACATTTATTTTTAAGAGCTTTTCTTCCCTGTTCCATTTTAACTGTCAGAATGGACTCATGAAATCTTTTATGCAGTGTCTTAACAATCTGTTTCTGTTATTCTTTTTGATGCTGAATGTGTCCCAAATTTACGCAGTAAGAGACAGCCCCTTTAAGCCAGTGCCTATGTCCTTTTGTCGTGAGCACGCTCCCGCTTTCTGGCATAACATGACTCACTCGTAGTTTCCCAGTCCCAGACAAGGAATCAGCCATTCATCCAAGGAGCACTACTTTCTTGTAGTGGGAATGGTACTTAGAAGTGAAAACCTGGGCATGTGGTGTGTTCAATGCTACTACGTAGCGCTGCCTCCAGACCCTTCCAGTGAACAGATTTAGGAGAAACATAAACATAGGGTTCTTCTTCACCTTTCCCCATTTCACATTTTTGTCTCTCTTCTTCCATAGCGAAACCCAGATTTCCAGTAATATCAACAGTTACTCATTTGATCTATCCCTACAAGAAACACAAGTTTCCAATTTATGACACCAATACCATGACCAGTAAGTAACAGACCTACAAGGTCAGGATTTTTTTCAGTTCTTTTAATTTATTTAAAAGAACTGAAAGTTCATTTAGTTTTTTCCTTACAATGGCTCTAGTAGTGCTTAGTTGTCTTTAAATTCATTCGAAATAATTTTGTTAATTGTATTGTGACAGCTGTCATATCAATCTTCATTAAAAAAATCTTATCAAAATTTGTGAATTTTTGTGCAGCCATTTTAATATTGAAGATGGAAGAAGATACGCAACATTTTTGGCATATTATGTTCTATTATTTCTAGGAAGGTAAAAATGTGACTGAAACGCAAAAACAGATTTGTGCAGTGTATGGAGAAGGTGCCGTGACTGATAAAACGTGTCCGAAGTGGTTTGTGAAGTTTTTTGATCTTATTGACATTTTGACCAAATAATTCTTTGCTGTGAGGCTGTCTTATGCATTGGAAGATATTTAGCTGCATCCCTGGCCTCTACCCACTGGGAGCCAATAGTGGCAGAGAGCTGACATACTCAAAATACACAAATCAATAAAGTTATTGGTGAAAATGAAAAATGTGTCTTTTACAGAGAAAACTAAACAGACTTTTGGCCAACCCAATATATTCCACTAAGAATACAGAGTCAGGACATTAAACTCAAAAATTACTTGAATTAATTCTTTTCTGGTAGAATAATCAAGTTGATACAGTTAGGTTCATTGTCTCTGCTATGGTTGGCTTCAGGGTTTGCTGTTTTATTTTTCTTTCTTTTGGATCTAATTTCACTAGTGATTATGTAAAATATTTACCTACTTCAAAAATCAAAACTGCCCGAAAAGATATAATCAAGTAAAATTTTACTCCCATTCCTACCTCCTCTACCCTGTTCCCACCCACCCCCTATAGGTAACCATTTTAATTAATTTCTGGTTTATCCTGTGTGCACACACACACATGCACGTCTGCAAACAATATTATTTCTCCTCCTTTCTCAACCCTAAGGCGGTATACTACATGTACTCTTTTGCATCTTACTTTTTCCATTTAATAACATATCCTAGAAATGATGTCATAAGTTCATAGGGCTCCTATTCATTATTTTTGGCTTCATAGCACTCAATTATATGGATGTACTGTTGTTCACTCAACCAGCCAATTAAGAATGGGCATTGGGTAGTATCCAATGATCTCCTTCCCTGTTATAAATATGCCTCAGAGAATCACCTTGTGCATATGTCTTTTTGTGTTTGCGAATGTGCACTTTTCTGGATAATTTCCTAGAAGCCGAGCTATATCACTGCTGGGTGAATACACATGCTGTTTTGTTAGAATTGCTGACTTCCTCCTAGAGATTATACTGGTTTGCACTCCTGGTATTGATTTCACAATCTAGGTGGATCTTGCTATGAGGTGCTCTGAGCTGAGAGTTTCTCTGAACCAACCTGAGAGTCCCTAACCTCCTCACCAATAACACATTACCCCAAGCCCTCTGCCCTAAAGATCTGGCAAGAAGGCAAGAGTGAAGGTCTTTTGATTCCATTCCAGTTCATCTTCCCGAATTTCTTTACTTCACTTGCAAAACCAGAGCAGAGAGAAGTGAAGGAGCTGAAGACTTTAGCCAGACAGGAACTAGAGTGAGGAGAGGCAAGAGAGCAGGGGACTCTTGCCCCACGGCACCTATGTTCTCATCTCCCTTTTCTCTCCTT
Organism: Macrotus californicus; assembly: GCA_007922815.1. Lineage (NCBI taxonomy): Eukaryota > Metazoa > Chordata > Mammalia > Chiroptera > Phyllostomidae > Macrotus > Macrotus californicus. The sequence goes on from VMDR010004924.1 coordinate 44,634, forward strand.
TGGCCTCTCCACTATCTCCCCAACACAAGTTGCCTCCAACAGCTCCTCCCCCGACCAGGCTCTGGTTCTAACTAGATCCTGCTCAGTTTCCCTTCTCAACCCACCTTCATGTGGGCTGAACACAGGGGACTGGTGTAGAGTGGAGGCAGAAGTCCAAAGTCCCTGTGATTTGTTTTAACATGTGCAGAGGAAATTAAGTCAGTGGAACAAGAATGGTTCATACAAGGAAAAGAGGAAAAAGGAGACAAAGAGAGACGCTGGGAAAGGAAGCAGAGTACAAAACATTCCACACAAGCCTCTTGGACTCCAGCCCCAGCGCCTGCTTTATTGCTCTGACCCATTCTACAGAAACGGGAAATGAATGGGGAAAGGATGCTGTCCCAGGCTGAGGAGGCCCAGGTGTTCTGCTTCCTCGTGACCCAGAGCCCTTGCCTTTCTCAGCCCTCTTCTCACCCCTGCCCACGAAATACCAAGTGGGTGCCACAGGGATCAATGCATGTCTGAGGAGCAGTGAACTGAAGGGAGTCCTGTCTCTGGGGTAGGAAGAATTCCTCCAGGGAAGGAAGGGAGGCCCAGGATAAGGCATTCCTCTTCAAGGTCAAATCAAACACCTGGGTCACCCTTAGCCAAACATCCTTCTTAATTAATGTCCTGGGGACCAAGAATGAACATCTTCCTCTCCTTCCTCCAAAGCTTGGTGGACTGGAATGCCCTAGATGAACACGGCTTACCCATCCATGTCTTTGCGTGCTGGGTCCAAGACCAGGAGCACAGAATAAAAGAGAAGAAGGCCCATAGGGGTGACTGAGAGAAGCTAAATTCTTGAATAGGAGGCAGTTCCCTGTGGAATGTTTCAATCGCTGACAGGTGGCAGCTGCGTCAGTGCTGGGTTGGCCAGGCCTCTCTTCCTCTCAAGACCCTTCAGGCTGTGAGAGTGCAGAAAAGGAAGGCTCCCCAATACCCTTGCTCAGGGACTTCACACCCCGCCCCCCCCCTTCTTCCAGCACTCACAGCTAGGGCTCTACTTCTTAACCGATCTACTTCTGCTCCTAACTGGACCCTCCCATTTTGACTTTCTTTTGATACCAAAGGTCATTGAGATCTGACAAGTCTGACTCAGCCACTCCCTCCCACTATTACCATGGAAGCATCAGCCTGGATGAGGTGAATTCGCAGGCTCCCCCCAAATGCCAGTTCCTTCTTCCAACAAACACTGACCAAGAGCTTTTTACGTCTTGACACTGTGTTTGGTGCGGGGAGTCCCGGAGATTAAAGGAGCTGTGCTCCTTCGACTTGACCTTGAATTTAGCCTGGGAGGTGGACACTGGAAGGGGAGAAACTGAGGCTTCTTGGTCAGCTCAGAGCAGCAGAAGCGCGCGGGGAGCCCCGGCGGCGCAAGCGGGTGCGGGAGGGGCCGCGGGTTCGCAGCGACCGGGTCCAGCCCCGCAGCCCCCAGACCCAGGGCTGGAGGCCGCGGAGCTGGCGCCTCAGTGCACGGTAAATAGAGAACCCTCCCCAAACCTACCAGAATCCATTTTTAGTCAGAGCACTGAAAATAGGCAGGTGGGCTGCAGGAAGGGGGGATAAAGCGCCTAGAAGGAAGGGCGTGGAGGGGACGCTGGGGGGGGGGGGGCGTTGTGGGGGAGGAGCGACGTACCTCGGCAAGATGGTGGCAGGGAGGATGAGGTTCCCGCGCAGGAGTAAAGAAATGGACTCCCCCCACCCTCCTAGAGAACAAGGACTCGATCCTATCTTGGGTCCCCCGCCCACCTGGAAGGGTCCTCATTCCTTCTATATCAGAATACAAAGAGGGAGGGAGGCAGGGAAGAGCTCACGGGAGCCATCAGATCAACCATCTAACACCTCAAAATGAAAACTGGTTCCACGGCCCCCAATTAAGCTCTCCTCCAAGTCATTTGCTTCCTTCTTTCCAGTTTCTAAGCCCTCGCTTTACAACTCCTTCAACCAAACTAGCTGGGGCAGAGGGCAGGTGCTTCCTCTTCCCCTGGCCTGACCCCCACAAATGTGTTTGCTTCAAGGTCCAGGACCCCCTCCCAGAGCCAGCTCCGCACGCCACCACCCCGAGCCAGTGTGGGACCCTATAGCTCACTAGCCATCAGAGCCACCACCTTTCCAGACCTCCGCCTACATAGATACCTCCCCCCATCCAGTCCCTCCTGACCTCTGGGTCCCCCTGTCTGGCCTGGCTCAGCCAAAGAAGACCCTGCTGTCTTCCCTTCTTCCACGTAAAGAGGGTCTGCAGCTGAGGAGGCTGGAGGGGAACCTCCACCCGGGAAGAGCAGAAGGGGCAGCTCTGGGAGGGGCTCAGCCAGGGAGGGAAGGATCTTAAGAGCGGAGGATCTCCACCCAGAGGAGGAGGTGGCGCTGTAGAATGGGATCTCACTTCCCCTCCCTCCTGCGGCGTTAGAGGAGGGCCGGCGAATTTCTTCTGACATCTCTCCGCCCCAGGCCAGCCGGCGCCGACCACGCGTCTGCAAGTTATTGTAAGTCCAGCAGGAATGCCCAGGAGAGTTGCCCCAGCCATCAGAGTGCCCACTAGCTCCCAGGATGCGGCCGGCCCCTCCGGCGTCCTCCACACCTAGCTAAGAGCGGCGAGTCCGTCACTGAGATGGAGGAGTGTGTGAGCCCCGACTCGCTTTTGAGGATGCCAGCCGGCCTCCTCCACCCCAAGAACAAACCAAGAATGGGAGTGAGCGTGTGTGAAGGGGCGGGGGGCAGGAGGAACAATCCAGCCTTAATTTTTCCCTCTTCAGCCCCGAGACGCTCAGGGACACTCCTCCCACGGGTACTTGCGACCAACCCCAAGGGCTAAACACTCACAAGCCCCACTGGCACCAGCCTTGAAATTGCAAACTTTCCAGCTTCACCCCTTCTTCTGTCTTTCCTGTGGGACCAGAGTTACATGGGGCGGTGCCACCAGAGACACTCAGACAGTTGGTTCTTGACACTTCGCACACGCTCAAACAACAGTGGCACAGGGAACTCTCAGCTTTTTCCACAGCTAATTATAGACGTGAAAATCTGAGGATGTTTTGCAAGTGGCAGAGAGAAACTGCTGAGGTTTCTCTACAAAGCCAAAGCAATTTAAGTCGTGCACCCCCTTTCTTCACTCTCAACTTCTACTTCCACCCTCCCACCCCCCAGTGCGCCCATCTCCCAGTCCCCACAATAGCCCCTCCTTCCTGTTTAAGGTTTCTTACTCGTTTTTTTTTTTTTTTTTTTTTTCCACTTTGGGGCTTTCGAGAAAGGGAACAGACACGGAAAATATTTTTGCAAGTTTTCCATTCATCGTCTCATTCCCAAGCCAAGAGGGAGGGCAGGAGCGGATGGGGGCAATGAAATGCTTGTTCCAAAAGCTCAATTTGAGTGTCCAAAGGCGGTCCCTGCATTTCCCTACTCCCACGGCCCAGGAATGACAGAAACTAGGAAAAGAAAAACAAGTCACTTGTTTGATTATATGATTTCACAGAACTGAGTCTAAGAAAGAAATACAGTATTTGACAAATCTGTGCAAACCCCTCGCCAAATCCAGTAGCAAGAAATATGCCAGGAAGAGAAAATTCATGGACTTTTAGAACCCGTTGAGAGGAAAGAAAAACAAAGTTTGCAAATCGCGCATCAATTCATTTTCTCTGCAAGCCTACCTCTCTTTCTAGCAAAGATCCAGGCTTCTCCAAGCAGGAATCTCCCTCCGGGTTTCCATGGACAGGGTAGGGTGGGGGTGACCACTCACTGGTCTCCCCAAAGTAGCAGCACGAGAGAGATGCTGGCTTTGCTCTCTCGCCTTTTTTTTTCTTTCCCCCTGCTACGGCCAGGGAGTGGGCCGGGTCTCCTCCCCCGGCCCTCCCAATGGGAAGGACCTCTCAGGTTCCGGGAAGAAAATAATGCAGGGGGTCTGGGCGGGTGTCTCTGGTCTCGCTTTCCTCGGAAGGATGCTTCCCCAAGAAGTTCGTGCCTCCCCCCTCAATCCCCAGTTTTGGATGGTCTCAACAGCAGAGCTCTCTTAAGAAAATGCTTGTCATGGCAACAGCTCCAGCCAACTCGGACAGACTCCAGCTCGCCAGCTCTCCCCAGCAGCGCTGGGTGGAGCGAGAGCTGGAAAGGGGTGGGCCTTGGCGCGAAGCCAGAGCGGCACTCCTCCTTTAAGGTGGCCCAAACTGAGCTGCGGCTGCATCCTGGTCGTCTTAAGGGGGAATGGGGGAAAGGAAGGGGAGGAATCCTTTCTCCTCTCGGGTTTTCTCCTGGCCTTTGCTTTCTCACTAGGTGAAAGAAAAGTAAGGAGAGGGGGCGGTGGAGGTGGGGAGTGGATGTGGGTAGCAGTCTTCAACCGTTGATGGGTGGAGGGAAAAAAGGAAGCTTCTGCAGGCAGTTGGCTTCCTGCAGCTCTTATGGGCCTCTCAACCTCTTACTCACTTAGACACAGGAACCAGAAACTCACTTAGACACAAGTTTCTGTGGAAACTTGTACCAATTCTTCTCACCCTCTGAATAGGGGGATCAATGGAGAAGGAGAAGGAATCGCTTGGAATGCACACACGCGAACGCGCGCTGCTTGTACACACGTCTTAGTATACAGATCTTCGTCCAGATTTCACACAGACAATCCTGGGTCATATTTTACTCCCTTTTGCCTCTACCCCCAAGAGGCACATCCACAGCGTGTGAGAACAGCTGCCTATTTTTCAGAGCTACTATGTGTGGGCTATGGCACCAAAATCTCTGTATGTGCAGTTTCCTTTCTAATGCTGATGGCAATCTTCAAAGGTGCTTATTTTTTCAGAGCGGAGAAAATTGAGAATCAGTGGCTGGCCCAAGGTTACACACTGGATGAGCTAGGATGCAAGACCAGGTCAGATGGACTCCAAGGCTTCCTGTATTTTCCTGGGCTTATCATACTCCAGCACACATTTCCATTTTAATTTGTAGATTAGACATCATGCACACTTATACACAGCCTATAAAATGTTAATCACACCCCCACAGCCACACACCTACTGGCTTTGCACAACAATGCCACCCACAGACTTTGCCTAGAATCTTATGGCTTTCAAATACAAGCATGCACCATAACTGGTTCACACGCCATGTCTTCATTGAATGAGCTGTTCCCACGCCTACCTCAGCATACATACTCACTCATATATGTATGTTTATGGAAAGCAGGTTAAAGCTGCAAACTCCTGTGCAGAAGGTGACTCACCACGACTTCAGGGGTTTGAGATGACTCCTCATTGATCCTCCTACCCTAACCCAACTTTTCGCATCACTAGGGCCTTCCTTTGCTGCTTGTCATCACTGTCCCAAATAAAAAAAACTACATGCATATTGAGGAACAGAGTTGTGAATTAGACCTTGGGCACTGATTTCCCTCCACCCATTAGCATCCTTCCCAATTTCCTAACGTTTGGATCCTTTCTTTCCTCTTTACTTTCCAATCCTGCTATTTCTCAACAATGCAGCCACATCCTATTTCTGAGCTAGGGAAGGTGAAAAGTAAAGAAACTTTTGCCCTGACTGGTGTGGCTCAGTGGGTTGGGTGCATCCCACAAGCCAAAAGGTTGCCAGTTAGATTCAGATCAGGGCACATGGCATGGGTTGTGAGCCAGGTCCCCCTTGGGAGGGCGTGCAAGAGGCAACCAACTGATGTTTCTCTCCCTCTTTTTCTCCCTCCCTTCCCCTCTCTAAAAATAAATAAATAAAATCTTTTTTAAAAAGTAAATGAACTTTTTGAAAAGTATTGTTCCCTGAAGCAGGGTAGATTTTTCTGACTGGACTTAAATACTTTTAAAAAATCTTATTTTTAAATTACAGTTGAGATACAATATTATTGAGTTTCAGGTGTACAAGCCAGTGATTATACATTTATATAATTTACAAAGTGATCACCCCAATAAATCTAGTACCCATCTGACACCATACATAGTTATCACAACATTATTGACTATATTTCTCGTGCTGAACTTTATTTCCTATGCTGTACCATAACTGTTCTGTAACGACCAATTTGTACTTCATAATCCCTTCATCTTGTCGTTCGTCCCCCCAAACCCTCTCCCATCTGGAAACCCACAAAATGTTCTCTGTACCGATGAGTCTGTTTCTGGTCTACTTGTTTGTTTATTCTGGTTTTTTTTTTTAGATTCCACCTGTCAGTGAAATCATATGCCGTTTGGTTTTCTCTGTCTGACTTATTTCACTCAGCACAATACCCTCTAAGTCCATCCATGTTGTTGCTGACAGCAAGATTTCATTCTTTTTATTTTAAGGCTGTCATTATTCAGTGTAAATATTCACCACTTCTTTACTCACTCATCTACTGATGGACATCTAGGTAGCTTCCCTATCTTGGCTATTGTAGATAATTCTGCAATGAACCTATGAATGTATTAGGTTGGCCAAAAAGTTTGTGTTTTTTTCTATAAAAGTGGCTCTACTAGTGCTTTGTTGTCTTTAACTTCATTTGAAGCAATTTTGTTAGATTGTATTGTGGCATCTGTCATATCAGCTTGCATTTTAAAAAAACTTATCAAAATTGGTGAATTTTTGTGCAGCCATTTTAATATTGAAGATGGAAGAAGATACCAAACATTTTTGGCAAATTATGCTTTATTATTTCAAGGAAGGTAAAAATGTAACTGAAACTCAAAAAATGATGTATGCAGTGTGTGGAGAAGGTGCTATGACTGATTGAACATGTCAAAGTAATTTTCGAAGTTTTGTGCTGGAGATTTCTTGCTGGACAATGCTCCATTGTCCGATAGTCCAGTTGAAGTTGATAGCGATCAAATCGAGTCATTAATTGAGAACAATCAACGTTATACCACATGAAAGATAGCTGACATATTCAAAATATCCAAATCAATAAGGTTATTGGTGAAAATGAAAAATGTGTCTTTTATTTTATGGAAAAAAACTAAACAGACTTTTTTGGTCAACACAATATATGTCTTTTTGATTTAGTGTTTTGGGTTTCTTCAGATAAAGACCCAGAAATGGAATTGCTAGGTCCCTCTTTGTCTCTTGTCTCTCATTGTTTTAGAATCCTTTTATGTCTGGTATAAGTGTCGCTACCCCAGCTTTTATGTGTGTGTTTCCATTTTCATGAAATATCTTTTATTTTTATTTTTTAATTATTTTTTAAAGATTTTATTTATTTTTAGAGCGAGGGGAAGGGGAAGAGACAGAGAGGGAGAGAAAGATCAGTGTGTGGTTGCCTCTTGCATGTCCCCCACTGGGGACCCGGCCTGCAACCCAGGCATGTGCCCTGACTGGGAATCAAAACAGCGACCCTTTGGTTCACGGGCTGGCGCTCAGTCCACTGAGCCACACCAGCCAGGGCAAAATATCTTTTCTATACCTTTCAGTCTGTGTGTATCCTTTTATGTGAAGCAAGTCTCTTGTAGACAGTGTAGGGTCATGTTTTGTTTTCCATTCAGCCACCATGTGTCTTTTGAATGTGTCTTAAACTATTTACATTTAAAATAATTGTTGATAGATGTATACTTATTGTCATTTTATTCATATTTTTAAATCTTTTTTTCATCTTAAAGAAGTCCTTTAACATTTCTTGTAATAGTTGTTTGGTGGTGATGAACTCCTCAGCATTTTCTTGTCTGGAAAGCTTTTTATATGTCCTTTGATTCTAAATGATAGCTTGGCTGAATAGAGTAATCTTGGTTGTAGGTCCATGCTTTTCATCACTTCGAATACTTTGTGGCAGTTCCTTCAGTTGAGAAATCAGCTGACAGTCTTGTGGGAGCTTCCTTGTAGGTAACTAACTGTTTATTTTTCCTTTTTAATGGATGTATTGGGGTGACACTGGTCAACAAAATCGTATAGATTTCAGGTGCACAATTCTACAACACATCAACCGTACACTGTATAGTATGTTCACCACCCCAAGTCAAGTCTCTGTCCACCACCATTCATCCTCCCTCCACCCTTCTGCAACTTCCTCCACCTCCCCACTGCCCACCCCCTGGCAATGGCCACACTGTTGTCAGTGTCCATGAGTTTTCTCTCTTTTTTTTCTTTTTGCTAAATTGCTTTCCCCACCTTGTCCTTCTTACCCCCACCCCAGACAGCTATTAGCCTGCTCTCTATCTGAATCTGTTTCTATTTTGCATGTTAGTTCATTTTGTTCATTAGATTCCACATATGAATGAAATCATATGGTACTTATCTTTCCCTGACTGGCTTATTTCACTTAGCATAATGCTCCCAGGTCCATCATGCTGTCACAAAGGGTAAGATTTCCTCTTTTTTCATGGCCAAATAGTAGTCCATTGTATAAATAAATGTTTCACAGCTTTTAATTAATTATTATTTTTTTTATGTTCTAGGCATAAGAACTTTATTATATACATAATTTGCAAATACTTTTTTCTTCCCATGGACATAACAATATCTTTTTCCTACTATAAACAAAAAATTCACAGAACTTTAATATAGTAGCTTTTATACAATAAGATCTAATGCTTTTAACTCATCTAAGAATTAATGCAAAGAAAAATACAATGTTTCTTACAGAAAGACTGGTGAAAGTATAAAATATGTTTTTTAATGGTCATGCGATTTTTAAAATCATTTTAAATTAATATTTGAATACAATTGTCTCCATGTTCCCACTACCACTTTCCCCCACCCTACCAACCCCCACCTCCCACCCTCAATCCTACCCCCTCTTTGTCTTTGTCCATGGGTTCTTTATACATGACCTTTGATGATCCTTTCCCTTCTTTCTCCTGTTACTTCCCTCCCCCTACTTTGGTTACTGTCAGTTTGTTCTTAATTTCAATGTCTCTGGTTATATTTTGCTTGCTTATCTGTTTTGTTAATTAGGTTCCACTTATGTGTGAGATCATATGGTATTTGTCTTTCACCACCTGGCTTACTTCACTTAGTTTAATGTTCTCAAGTTCCATGCATGCTGTTGTGAAGGGTAGGAGCTCCCTCTTTTTTTCTGCTGAGTAGAATTCCATTGTGTAAATGTACCAGTTTTTTAATCCATTCATTTACTGATGGACACCTAGGCTGCTTCCAGCACTTGGCTATTGTAAATTGTGCTGCTATGAACATTGGGGTGCATAGGTTCTTTTGGATTGGTGTTTCAGGGCTCTTAGGGTATAATCCCAGCAGTGGAATTGCTGGGTCAAAAGGCAGTTCCATTTTTAGTTTTCTGAGGAAATTCCATACTGTTTTCCACAGTGGCTGCATCAGTCTGCATTCCCACCAACAGTGCACTAGGGTTTCCTTTTATCCACAACCTCACCAACACTTGTCTGTTGATTTATTTATGATGGCCATTCTGACTGGTGTGAAGTGGTATCTCATTGTGGTTTTAATTTGCATTTTTCTGATGACCAGTGATGCTGAGCATCCTTTCATATGTCTCTGAGCCCTCTGTATATTCTCCTTGGAGAAGTGTCTGTTCAGGTCCTTTGCCCATTTTTTAATTGGATTGTTTGTTGTTGGGAACCGCCCTGCCTGGTTTCAGAAGCTGAAACCCCCCATGGCTAAGGCTGAGTAAAAAGACCATAGGGCCATAAGCCACTAAGGAGACAAAGCTTATCTCCACAGCAGGGGTGCTGCCTGTGCCCCCTTTACTTCACCCTGCTTGGCCCCGGGGGGATGACTAGTTAGCCAATGATGAGTAAAATTTCTTAAGGGAGGGAGGACCTAAGACACTTTTCCTCCCCAAGCAGATCATGTCTTGGTAGACTTATTCTCATACCTGGCAGATGGGGGGGTGAGGGGATGGAGGGATGGGGCTCAGCAGGCAGAGCCCCCCCACAGTTTGTCTTCCTGGTATGGAGTCATGTGAGTTCTTTATATATTTTGGAGGTCAAACCCTTGTTGGAAATATCATTGGCAAATATATTTTCCCATAGAGTTGGTTCCCTTTTCATTTTGCTAATTTGTTTTTAGCTGTACAAAAGCTTTTTATTTTGATGAAGTCCCATTTGTTTATTCTTTCCTTTATGTCCCTTGCTCTAAGGGATATATTGGTAAAAATATTGCTTCGTGGAATATCTGACATTTTTCTGCCTATGTTCTCCTCTAGGACTTTTATGGTGTCACGACTTATATTTAAGTCTTTTATCCATCTTGAGTTTATTTTTGTGTATGGTGTAAGTTGGTGGTCAATTTTCATTTTTTTGCATGTAGCTGTCCAGATATCCCAACACCATTTGTTGCAGAGGGTATTTTTACTTCATTTTATGCTTCTGCCTCCTTTGTCAAATATTAATTGATGATAGAGACTTGGGTTTATTTCAGGGCTCTCTGTTTTGTACCATTGATCTATGTGTCTGTTCTTATGCCAGTACCAGACTATTTTGATTACCATGGCCTGGTAATATAGTTTGATGTGAGGTATGGCGATCCCTCCTACTTTGTTCTTCTTTCTCAAAATTGCTGTGGCTATAATATTTTATTAATTATGCTATTACAGTTGTTCCAATTTTTCCTTTTTTGCCCCCCTCCACCCAGCTACCCCCAACTCCCTCAGGCAATCCCCACACCACTGTTCATGTCCACGGGTCATGCATATAAATTCTTCGGCTACTCCATTTCCTATGCTGTACTTTACATCCCCATAGCTATTCTGTAACTACCTGTTTGTATTTCTTAATCCTCTCACCTCTTCATGCATTCTCCCCCTACCACCTCCCATCTGACAACCATCAATATACATTCTGTATCCATGATTTTGCCTGTGTTCTTCTTGTTTGCTTAGTTTTTTAGATTCAATTGTTGATAGATATGTATTTATTGCCATTTTATTGTTCATAGTTTTGGTCTTCTTTATCTTAAATAAGTCCCTTCACTATTTCATATAATAATGGTTTGGTGATGATGAACTCCTTTATTTTTTTCTTTTCTGTGAAGCTCTTTATCTGCCCTTCAATTCTAAATGAAGCTTTGTTAGGTAGATTAATCTTAGGTGTAGATCCTTGCTTTTCATCACTTTGAATATTTTTGCCACTCCCTTCTGGCCTGCAAAGTTTCTTTTTTTTATTTTTAAATATATTTTATTGATTATGCAATTATAGTTGTCCCATTTCCCCCCCTTAATTCCCCTCCACCCTGCACGCCCCCTCCCACCTGCATCCCCCCCCCCCTTTAGTTCATGTCCATGGGCCAT
>VMDR010004925.1:0-55770 GCA_007922815.1 Macrotus californicus
ATGGTTTGGTGATGATGAACTCTTAGTTTTTTTCTTGTCTGGGAAGCTCCTTCAATTCTAAATGATAATCTTGCTGGGTAATCTTGGAGTAGGTCCTTGCTTTTTATGACTTTGAATGTTTCTTGCCAATCCATTCTAACTTGCAAAGTTTCTTTAGAGAAATCAGCTGACAGTCTTATGGGAACTCCCTTGTAGGTAACTAACTTCTTTTCTCTTGATGCTTTTGAGATTCTCTCTTTATCTTTAACCTTTGGCATTTTAATTATGATGTATCTTGGAATGGACCCCTTTGCATCCATCTTCTTTGGGACTCTGTGCTTCCTGGACTTGTATGTCTATTTCCTTCACCAAGTTAGGGAAGTTTTCTTTCACTATTTTTTCAAATAGATTTCCAATTTCTTGATCTTCCCCTTCTGCTTCTGACACCCTTATGATGCAAGTGTTGGACCACTTGAAGTTGTCCCAGAGGCTACTTACACTATCTTTGCTTTTTTTTGGATTCTTTTTTCTTCTTGTTGTTCTGATTGGTTGTTTTTTGCTTCCTTATGTTCCAAATTATTGACTTGATTCTCAGCTTCATCCACTCTACTGTTGTTTCCCTGTAAATTGTTCTTTATTTTAATTAGTGCATCCTTCGTCTCTGACCTGATCTTTTTTATGCTGCTGAGGTCCTCACTAAGTTCCCTGAGCATCCTTATAACCAGTGTTTTGAGCTCTGCATTTGATAGATTGTTAATCACCATTTTGTTTAGTTCTTTTTCTGGAGTTCTGATCTGTTCTTTCATTTGGGCCATGTTTCTTTGTCTCCTCTTTTAGGCAGCCTCCTTGTATTTGTTTCTACATCTTAGGTAGAGCTGCTTTGACTCCGTGTCTTGGTAGTGTGGCCTGATATAACAGGTATCCTGTAGGATACAATGGCACAGCCTCCCCTATCACCCAAGCTGGGTACTCGAGTTGTGTCCTTTGTGTGAGCTGAGTACACCCTGTTCTTGTAGTTGAGCCTTGGTTGCTATGGGCAGATCAATGGGAGGGATTTACCGAGGCCAGTCAGCTGCAAGGACTATCTGTGACCACTAACCACCAACATCCACCATCCATGGAGGATCATCTGTGCAGGAGCAGGGTGCAGTGCTCCAGCATGGTCTGTAGCTGTCCACTGGGTGTGCAGACTCTGGGGTTTCCCCAGGTGGTACAGATCAAGGTCAGCTCCCATCTGCATTTTGCCTGGGGCCACATTGCCTGAGCTATAAAGCAGTCTGAGATGGATGGTACTTGCGCTGGTCTTGGAGATTCTTAGGTAAAGCCAACCTGTGACTCTAGAATGGTTGCTGCTAGTGCCAGGCCTGGGGCCCCTTAGCAAGAAGTATAGGGACTGGGGGCTCACTGAGGCTAGCTGTTGCTTACTTGATAAGATTTAGGAAGTTGTGAAGCATGAGCCAAGATGAGCCATTCATATGGAAAAGCAGCTTGGGTGGGCCATAAGTTGGGAGGGACAGAGTCTCTAGGAATCCCCAGGGGGGGGGGGGCAAACAGTGTCACATTGATGAAGTCTCAGGTATGGCACCAGCCTGCTGGCTCTATGGCTCTGTGGGAGGAGGGTTCAGAAAAAGGACAATGGTCAGCCTTTCTGTCTGGGAGAATGCTGTCTCCCAGCTCTTACCTTGATGCCAGACACTTCACTTTCTCCCTTTATGTCACTGATGCCATTCAAGCTGCTACCCCAGTGCTGGAGCTCAGAGGGAGTGAGTCTGATTAAGTCTGTGTGTGGTTCTTTAAGAGGAACTGCTTGGGACTCCAGAAGTTTCTTCCACTGACTCAATCCCTGCTGATTTTTGCAGCCAGAAGTTTTGAGGATTTATATTCCTGGCACTGGAACCCTGGGCTAGGGGGGCTTCATGTGGGGACTCCTTGCTCCTGAGAGATACCTCCTGAATTTTTACCCACCACATGTGGATGTGAGACCAGCCCAATCTGCATCTCTGCCCCTCCTACCAGTCTGGATGGATATGTTTTCTTTAATTCCACAGTTGTCAGACTTCCATTCAACTTGATTTCTGATGGTTCTGAGTGATGGTTATTCTATATTTTAGTTGCAATTTTGATGCGTTTGTGTGAGGAGGTGATTTATGTTTATCTAGCCGCCATCTTGACCAGAAGTCAAAGCTGTATTGTTTTAAGCCATTAAGTTTGTGGTCATTTGTTACAACCACAGTAGAAAACTAATATAGAAGGTAATATATGAACAAAGACCTGAAGGAAGAGAGGGTGTAAAACAAATATGTATCTGGGAGAACTGAGTTTCAGATAGAGGGAGGAGCAAAAGCAAAGGCCTTGGGGTGCAAAGGCTAGAGGGACAGCAAAAAGCCAGAGTGTGGTGAGCAGCAGGAGCCGGAGGGAAGAAACCAGGTCAGCAATGAGTAGCAGGGGCCTTGGAAGTGGTTTTAAGGAATTTGGCTTTTACTTTCTTTTTTTAAAAATTTTTTTAAGATTTCTTTTTCTTTTGTTAAAATTCCCACTTATGAACACCTAGAGCAGAGAGGTCTACAATTCAGCTTACACTTTAAAAGAACCACTTTGTCTACTGTGGGTGACCAGAAATGTGGTCAGGGTGCCCAGCTTTACTATTAAGCTAATGAAGCTCAAACTTCAGAACTCTACACTTGCGTGGGCCCTTCCCAGACCCCAGCAATGCATTCACATGGCCATAGGCTTGTAAAATTGTCAAAAGTAAGACACTGTTACCACGGTTGGTTAAGGCCTCTTGATCTCTTTCTTGATTTCTCTACCATAGCAACTCTCAGTGCTGGAATGGCTGCAGGCATTTTTGGATCCAGCTAGGGAAAACTGAGTTGGAGATACCTTTAGTTTCAGTATAGTGGGATATGTTTGTGTGGTTCACAGTTTATTCCATGTTATTGGAAGTTATTGCCAGCTGTCTTGGAGCAAGAATGGCTTCTAGGAATTCGCCTACCACCCACTGTGTTGATTTACCTAGGATGGTGACGCGAGAGCTTTGAGTATTGTCAGCTCACAGAGTTTTAAAATATTAGTCATTGATCAAGAACATTTGAAAGACTGACTGTGAAATCTTAAATTTCAGATGTAAAGAAACTTGGTAGGTCCTCATAACTTCTGGCTGCAAATTTGCTTCCCCAAATTTAACAATTCTAAAAATTCACCAATAACAAGTTGTGAAAGTGGAGGAAACTTCTTAAAATTATTAATAATAGAAAAATAAAATTTAATCAACTGGAGTAGAGAAGACTTTTGTATTCTTTTCATGAAAAAAAATGTGTCATAAGAAAAGCTTTGGCAAAGAATATAAAGCCAAAAAATATGGGGGGAAAATAATATAGAAATATGCCAGGCAATTAATTAATAGAAAAAGATTGTTATTCTGTGAATTATATCAGATATGTGTGGTATTTATCTGCCTTTTAAAATTTTGTAATTTGCTGTGATTCCTTTTTTATCTAAATATTTACTTTCACTCATAATTTAGTGTTTTTCACCTTTTAATTTTTTCTTAGTGATGGCCCACTAGACTGCATATCATTTAGGCCCAAGACCTGAATCTGTCCTAGGGGTGAATAGAGATGGGGGTGAATGGGTGCTAGTCCTCAGCATCTTTGTCTTAGATCCATTACTCACCCGCTCAGCCCAGCCCTTCATCTCTGGAAAAGTAATGGCCCTGCAGGCTATTTCAAGGATCCTTTGCCAGCTGCCTTCTGACAGGATCTGGCCAATGAGAGATCTGGTGGGCAGTTGGAGGGCTGGAAGAAGGGAGAAGCTGGCTCTCCCTCCTCCTTTGGAGGCATCACTAGCCTCAGCTCTGTGCCTCCAGCTCCTACCTTGGTTGCAGCTTCCTTCAAAGTAACTGGCCCCTAGGTGTGAGTAACACCACATTTCCTGCATTTCTACAGTCTACAGGTGGTCACAGCTTCCTGCTATTGACAATCTTGGGACCGCCTCCCAGTGCCCTATTTGCCTTCTCAGTTCTCTATCACCTGTGTAACAAGTTTCAGTATTACCTTCCTTCATGAAGTGGTCTCTGTTGTCCTGGGTGGATCCTGTCTGAAAGAAGGAGATAAGGACAAAAACAGAGAGTCCTATTAGAGGACTAAGGGAATCATCAAGTTGAGAAATGAAGGTGGCTTTCTCCAAAGTTATATCTTTGGAGGTGATAAAAAATGATAGAGATAAGTGATTTACTTATAGATGGGATGGAAGAAGTAAGAGAAATAGAGGAGTTGAAGATTACTGCAAGGTATTGAACCTGTGCACCTGAAAGAACAGGTTTATGACTTCCTGAGGAGGTGCAGACTGAGGGGATGAGGGGAGATGAGGCGTTTGTATGGGGACAATTTAAGTTCAAGATGCTAATTAAACAGAGTGAATATACCAAATTGGCAGTTAGATATATGAGGCCTCTCAAGAAAGAGATACAAGATGCATAGTAGAAAAAGCTGAGAAATTCATCAATGGACACCAATGGAATGAGTGTCGATAGTGGGGAGAAAAGGTCCACTCACTGGACCCTGGAGCATATCAATGTTTAGAGGGAGAAAAGGAAGGACTGGCAATGGAGCCTGAGGTGAGCACCCAGAGAGGTCGGAGAACCAGGAGAGTGGTGCCTGGGAAGTCGGGTGATGAAGGTGTGCCTAAGAGAAGGGACGGATGTGTTGAGTTCCGATGACAGGTGAAGTACAATGAGGTCTGAAACCATTCTGCAATATGAATGTCATTGATGACCCTAACAAGAGCAATTTCAGGAGAATGTTGGGGTTAATAACTTGGAAACCATAAACATAAATGATTTTTTAAAAAATTAGGCTGTAAAATAAAGGAGAGAAATGGTGTAATAGCTGGAAAAGAAAGTGGGGTCAAGAGAGGAATGCAAATACATATATTTATACATATTTATCTATACACATACACACACACACATAACTTTCTGTTAAAGTATAACATACATAGAAAGGAATGCACAAATCATGAGCACAAAACTCAGCCGATTTTCACAAGTTCATTTATCCACATAACTCCTACCTAGATCAGGAAAGAGGACATTGCCAGCACCCCAGAAAGGGGTGCCTCCTGCCCAGTCATTACCTATTCCTTTCTCCCCAAGGTAACCAATATTCTAACCATGAATTAATTCTACTGTTTTTGAAGGTCATACACTATGATTTCCACTCAATATTGTTTGTGAGCTGTTGAATGTAGCAATAGTCCATTCACTTTTCATGGCCATAAAGTAGGCCCTGTATGGCCATTCCACCATTTCCATATTCATTCTGTCCTTGATGAATGGGCATTTGGATTGTATACTTCTGTGTTATTATATTTATTGTTGCTATAAACATAATTGAGTATGTCTTTTGGTGCACAAGTGTATGCATTTCTGTTTGGTATATACAATAGGTGTACAACTGCTGAATCATAGGGTAAGTATATGTTCAGCTTTAGCAGATATTGTCAAGTAGTTCTCCAAAGTGGTTGTATCAATTTATCCTCCCACTAGCAGGGCAATCCAGTTTTTCCACACCCTTGTCAACACCTGATACTGTCCTAGGTCTTTTTAACTATAGCCTCTTGGGGAAAGAGTTTTAGCTGGGAGCCAGAAAGATAAAGAAGAGTTGTCCAGGCCATGAGTAGGGAAGAGAGTGTGCATGAAGAAGCATGAAGTTGGGGATATGACTGGAATGTAGTGTAGAGGTAACCGGAAACCAGAAGCATCCCTGGGGAAGGGCTTGGTGGCTGATTAGACATGAGGTGACAAGCAGGAGAAAGAGGAATCTTTGCATTTTTAAAATGTTAGCCTCAGGACTGCCTGCCTTATGTTCAGGAAAATTCACACTTTTTAGGTATACAGTTTGATGAATTTTGACAAATGTGTACAATTAAGCAACTACTCTCACAATCAAGTCATAGAATGCTTCACTTACTCCACAAGGCTCCCTGGTGCCCATTTAGACTCAACCCTTTTCCCCCACGGCCAGCCCCTGGCAACCACCGATCCGCTTTCTCTCACTATTGTTTTGCCTTTTCCACATTATCACAATGGGATCATACAGTATACATAACCTTTCTGGTTGGCTTCTTTTACTCAGCATAATTCTTTTGAGATTCATCCACAAAATTATGTACATCAGTAGTTCATTCTTATTACTAAGATGTAGTTCTTTGTATGAATGCACCGCAGTTGATTCAATCGGTAGTTGATGGGCATTTGGGTTTTGGGCGTTTTTGTTTCCTGGTGTGGGCTATTATGAAGAAAGCTGCTGGAAGCATTCATGTACAGGTCTTCGTGTGGATCTATCTTTTCATTTCTCTAGGGAAAATACCTAAGAGTGGAATTGCTGGATTCATAGCAATGTCTTAACTTCATAGGAAACCGCCAAACTGTTTTCTAAAGTGTCTGTATCATTTTGCATTCCCGCTGGTAATGCATGTGAATTCCAACTGGTCTCATTCTTGCCAGGACTTGATATTATCAGTTTTTTGAAAGTTATTATTATTATTTCTTTAGCCATTCTAATAGTTGTGTGGTAACATCTCATGGTGGGTTTATCATGCATTTCCCTAATGGTTAATGTTGTTGAGTATACTTCCATATGCTTAATTACCATTTGTATCTCTTCTTTGGCAAAGTGAGCCTCCAAACTTTTCATTTACATGAAATTCTTGGTGAAAGCCCAAAATATTAAATAATAAATAAATATTAAATACAAAAGTTGGGGCCAGGAGTCCTAGCTGCTCAGTTTCTTCTACCGCTGCCCCCCTTTCCCCCTCTCCCAAGCCCTGACCTTTAAGAGGATTGCACAGAGCAGTGCTCCAAACCAGACTAGGCTCTTTCTAGCTAGTCCCCAAAGATGACTTCCCAGCAAGCCACACCTTCCTATAGCCAGGCCCTTGCGCATTCCCCTCCCACACTGAATCTGGGTCAGCCCTGTAACCAATAAAATGCAACAAAAGTGATGCCTCATGACTCCTGCAGCTAGGTCATAAAGCTCCCGGCTTGATCCTTTAGAGTGCTCACTCTGGGAGAAGCCAGCCTGCGATATAAACAGTTTAACCATGTCAAGACCACTATGCTATGAGAAAGCCCAAAGCAGCCATATAGAGAGGTCGTATGGACAGAGAGAACTGCCTGGCTAGCCCCCGGTATTCCAGTCTCTCCAACCCAGGCACCAGACACGGGAGCGAAGGAAGCCATCTTGGACATCCTATCCAGTCAAGCCTTCGAATGACTCCAGCCCCAGCCATCCACTGAATACAACCCTACCAGAGTCCACAAGTTAGAATTACCTATCGAAATCAACCCTCAAAACCACAAGAGATTATAAGAAATTGCTGTTTTAAGTCACTATATATTGGTGCGATTTGTTATGTAGCAATAGCTAAGTGGAACATGGATGATGACCAGGCTTGGGGTCTGGCTGACTGGAAAAGGTGGTGGGGTCGTCCCTGAGTCAAGGAACAAGAGACAGGACTCTGGATGTTATAACGTTCCTTCTTTTTCTTTCTGCTTTCAAACTCCCTGGATGTCGTCTTATATCCTAACACTGCCAGTGCCAGAATCGTGGGTGGCTACATGAAAACGGAGACCGAGCAAGAAACAGGAACTGAGAAAGTCAGAGCAGATGCCAGGCCCAGGAACAAGCCCAGCTCTGGCAAATAAGAACAGTAATTCCTTACATGTTTACAGTCCTTTACAGTTTCTAAAGAACACTGAAATGTGTTATCTTATTTGACCCTCATGCCAGCTAGGTGTGTGTCGGGGGGCACTATGAGTCTCATTGAACTGGAAGAAGAAATGAAAGCCTGGGAAGGTTACACGTAGGAGACAGCACAGCCCTGGGGTTGTTGTTGGGATGAGAAAGAGAATTAGGACCATTTCAGAACTGGCGTGGGATGGGGACTGAGGGCAATAAATCATTTAGCATTAAAAAGTTGGTAAAGACAAAGTCAGGGCCAAATTATTTACTGAGCACCTACTGACACTAGACTATGTTCTTGACGCCGCTTGTCTTATTCTCCCCTCCTAAGAGTCCCGTAAGGTAGATGAGATTGCCATCTTCACTTCGCACCAGGTCTCTAGCACCACCACTCAGAGGTGTTGCCCCCAACACTCATCCATCCAACCCACCTTATCTCCGTAAGTTTACTACTGATTCACCAGACACTGCTTCTGTGGCTGGAATCTTGTGCCTGGATGATGAGCAGAGGGTCTTAGCTGGCCTCCTAACCCATCCTGTGCACACTGGTGTCCTCACTACCCTTAAGCCCACAGCAGCCATGCCAATTCTGTGCTCAGAAATCATCACGGGCTTCTGGTAGACCAGCCATTTTATCAATCCCCTACCCATCCACCCTGCCCAAAGCTTAGGACCATGCCTGTTCCTAGTTGTAGGAATTCATTAATTCATACATTCAACGATGCATTATCAAATGCCTGCTGTATGCCAAGCACTGTGTTCGGAAGGACAGCATAGTGTACAATAAGATAGACACCTCTTTGACCACAAGGAGCCTACAATCCAGCAGTGTATATAAACAAATTCCCTAGGACACCAAAGAGATTTGTAGAGAACTATGGAAATATGCTGAAGAGAGAGTGACCTAACCTAAAAGCGAGATGATGGAAGTAGCAGAATGAAAGGGGGAAAGTTGAGGGAGAGAAGCAAATGCAAAGGCCCTGAGGCAGAAAGGTGCATATGTAAGGAGAAAAGAGAGGAGAGGAGAGGAGAGGAGAGGAGAGGAGAGGAGAGGAGAGGAGAGGAGAGGAGAGGAGAGAGACTAGATAATGTAGGGCTTTGTAAGTCTTATGAAGTATTTGGTTCTGAAGTGAGCATGGGGCAAAGATGGTGATGAGGAGTGTGTGATTAGTAGTTTGACCTGCCTGCTGATTCCACTGGGACACAAGGCCTCATTTCAAATAGCTAGTTCCTAAATCTGGTCTCCCAGTGTGGAGCTCTTGCCTTGACAACTCGTTTGCAGCTCTGTCTTGCACACATTACCCGCTGGCACTGGTAGAGACCTAGTGGAACAGAGATAATTTCTTGCCTACCCAACATTCAACCCATTGTTCCTAACAGAAGTCTAGTTGAGCTCAGAAATTTCCCTTTCTATATGGGGCCTGTGCTTCAGAGCAGCTGGCCCCAGCCCCAGGAGAGAGTTTTGACTGGCATGAGTCAGTTTTGGCAACCTTACTTCCCTGCCAGTGACGGATTTAGGCACAGGGATAGAAGGGAGAGCTTGGTGGGGGGCTTCTGGGAAAGGAACCTCATTTCTTCAAGGGACATTATGTTGTCTATGTGTAAATGAGATGCCTGGATCTGGGGCAGCCCTTTTGTGATCATGATGACAAAATGAATACACTCAGTGTAGCTGCAAAAGACAGAAAGAATAAACCTGGGCCCTTGATAACACCATTGAGTGACTGTATAGGAGCTCCTCCTTCTTCTGGGGAGGGAGTTCCTGTTATGTGAGATCATCTGTTTTCTCAACATTTAAGACGGCTGAGTTTGAGGTGTTCTGTTACTAATACCCAAGAGACTGATGTACCTCTGGTCTCAGGCATCCCTGCTCACGGCCTGTGCCTCTGAGGTTGACCCCTGTTCATATGCCTGTGCAGACCCTGGACTTCAAGTTTTCCTATCATAGCACTCCTCTTACCTACCACAACACTCACCTTGTTGGTGACCTACATATGGCACCATAGCCCTCTTTCCCTTTAGCCCCCAGCGATCTAGTTTTGGATCTTCCACCAAGTCTTGGACTTTGGTTCCCTCAGTATGACTTGCACCCTTTTCCATTGCACCCATGCCCTTATAACTGAGGATAAAAAAGCTCTGCGCAAGTCCTGGGTGTTCTCTAGCTGAGCTGTCCTTTGTCTGGTCCCCTGGCTTATTCAGCAAGAAATCAGACAGAAGCTGCTTCATGTGTTGATCCTGGCAAGGCTGTGATCGGGAAACTAAGTCAAAGTCAGTGCTTGGGAAGATCAGGAGGCAATGAGGAGGGGAAGTGCAAGTTGATGGTTTAGGACCAAGGGTTCAGAAGGTAGTCATGGAGGAACCAAGTGTGAAGAGGCCTGTTTGGATCTTAAAAACAAACAATAAACAACAGTGTAAGGTGTGGAGGCAGGTCCGCCAGGTTGAAGGCATTAGGCAAGACTGGGTGCCCCTTTGGATACCTAACATTCCCTCTCCCCTCCCGTCAGTCCTCACTCAGTGTCTTGTGTAGATTTCCACATTCCCCTTTAGTAAACTGCTAACTCCCTAGTTAACGTGGTTCAGACTTTGACTGCAAATCAACTCAACATACAGACCACCTACTCCTGCACTAGGTGTTAGAAATGCTGTGAGGAATAAACAATAGCCCCTGCCTGCTAGGAGCTCCCTGTCATCAAGATGGCGCCCTGTCTCAGCCCCAAGTCTTGCAGAATCTGTCCCTAGTCCCCACCACTAAACCCAGAACATTCTCCTCTTCCCTCTGCATTCTCTTTTCCTTGTGATTCCACTGAATATTTACCTCTGTCAGGAAATTTTCTCCAGCTCTCAGCATTGGGCTCATTTTATGCCATTCCAACAACCCTTGGAAATTTCCTGTTGAACTATGTCCAGCTGGGATTAACACAGCATGTGTCCTTTTGGCCTTCAGAGGTAGGTAGGTGTGTGTGTGTTCACCTCATTACAGCCAAAGGTCACATCCCCCAATGCATTGCTGTCTAAACCACTTGGATGGCAACCTGAGCCGAGGCCCTCCTGCCCTTTCCTCTCCCAGAGCCCCAGTCCTGCTTCTTAAGATGTCTCCCCTTGATGTTCTGCCAAGACCTCAGAGTCATCATACCCCAAACCGTCCTTCCAAACTGCTTCCCCTCCCGTTGCCCCATTCTTGGTGTGTAGCTACATCAGCCACCCAGGCACACTGACTCAAGACCCCTGACTCATTCTCCAGCAGACACACATGCACTATTGTACAGCCACGCTCAAAACTTAGAGACTCCGTCGCTGTACGACACCTTCACCCTTGTAAACAGCCCACAGTCACATGACACAAAAACTTACACTTCTTCCCACAAAACTCACATCAAATTCAGAGGCATGGTCAGTCCCACAAAAATAAAGTCAAAACCATACAGAACTTCACCTTCCTGCCTAGTCACATCAGATCATGTGGATGACAAATATGTGCACACACTCACACATGCATGGTCCCAGGTGATGAGATTTTCACCAGGAGAATTCGGGGAAAATGAAACATTGTAAAGTCCAATCATCTTGAACCCAGACCCGGGCCCTGAACCCATTAATCCTGCAGGGGGAAGAGGGCAGGTAGTGCCTTTCCCTGTGCCTGACAGCCTTGTGATTTGTACCTGCTCTATGGGCCCTGGTGCCATAATTCACCCTCGGTGCCCACAGGATGACTGCCCAGTCTGGCATTTTAACCAACTTAAACTCTAGGCCTGCCTGTGCCTATTATCCTGGCTCCACAGCAAAGCTGTGTCCCTGAGATGGGGATAGAACTAGAAAATATAGGTCCCCTAAGGGCTCTATCTCCCAGGAAGGAGAATCACGAGATGTTTTTATCACCCCTGTGTCTTCCAGCATTCCCTGTGCTCAGCAGTTGGCCAGGGACTCCAGGACAAAGTCTTCTTTCTGCCCAGACCACAGTCAAATCCAAGCTGCCTTAAATAAATTGGCAAAGAGGATCCCAGCAGCCAATGGCAGCCTGCAAACAACTGCTCCTGTTGCTTTGCCTTCCCTTTCCTCCACCTCCAAACCCACACACAGACCACCATGGCTCTGGAGCTGTCTTCCGGAAGATAGGCAGGTCCTAAGCCATCCCTGGAGCTGGTGCTCATTGCTAGGGCAGTGGCAGTGTGGAGGAAGAGGGCAGGATGAATTACCTACAGACTAGCGTGATCACATGGAGCATCTGTGTGAGTGGCTGGAGTGGATGAAGGGGATAAGGTAAGAGGAGGATCTGACAAAGATACAAAGTTACAAGGCAACTTACTATTGACTCCAAAACAGGGACAGTTTTTCTTCTCAGCCGCTGAGACTGGGCACAAGGCTTTCCTGCACACGTACAGCCTTCTGGAAGGGGCTCTGATTGAAATGCAGGGTCTGGCTCAGTCCCTCTAACATCCTGCTTCTTCCTATTAAGGGTGAGCAGGACCACAGTGAGGAAGGATTCCCCAGGGGGTTAGCTGCCAGCAGATTCTTGTGCAGAACTGCTCTTATAACCTTTTCTGTCTTGGAACTTTATTTATTTACCTTTGTTTCCTCTCTGGTCCTCACTGGGGAAAAGATCGCATAATCAAATGTTATTGGGATAACTGACCAAGAATTTGGAAAACAATAAAGCTGAAATCATATTTCACTCTTTTTTTTTTAATCCTCACTAAGGACATTTTTTCATTGCTTTTTTAGAGAGAGGAAGAGAGAGAGAGAGGCATCAATCAGATGCCCCCATGTGTGCCTGGACCAGGGACTGTAGGCAACCACACTCAGACTGGGGATGGAACCCTCAACCTTTCAGTTACGGGACAGCACTCCAACCAACTGAGCCACACCGGCCAGGGCCATACTTCACTCTTTCCACAAAAACAAATTCAAAGGAATAAAAACACAAATGGTAAAAAGTGAAACCGAACAAGTGCTGAAGCAGAGTGAATATATTTGTATTGTCTTAAGGAAAAGTGGCCTCTCTAAGCATGACATGAAATACAAAAGTTATAAAGAAAAAGCCTGGAAGGCTTAACCACATAAAAATCAAGTACTTACGAAGGACACAAAAATAAATAAGATTGAAAGCCAGGATGAAGCAGAAAAAGATGGGAAATATTAGTTGTAATATATAAAAGAGCTCCCACACATATCAGATAAGATAAACATTCCAACAGAGAAATGGGCAAACAACGTGATAAGACAACTCGCAAATGAAACATGAGTGCCCATTAAGCACTAAGTAAGCTGATCAAAGAAGCGCAGGTGAAAAATCAATTGTCACCTATCAGTGAGCAAAAGGTTTTTCAAAAACTGACAAGGATGTATGTCATTGGCAATGGTACAAGGAAAGGGACTCTCTCCCACCCTCTGTTCATGGGTTGGAAGACTTAATATTGTTAAGATGCCAGTACTACCTAAAGCAGCCTGCAAGCCTGAAACCAATAGGACAGAACAGAAAGCCCAGCAATAAGCCCTTGCATGTATGGTCAAACGACATTTGACAAGTGTACCAAGACCACTCAGTGGAGAAAGGAGGATCTTTTCAACAAAGGGCACGAAAGAATGAAGCTGCATGCCAACCTGATACCATAGACAAAAGTTAACTCAGAATGGATCAAATACCAAAATGTCAGACCTAAAACTGTAAAACTCTTAGAAGAAAACATAGGGCAAAACTACGTAACATTGGATTTAGCCTTGATTTCTTGGATTTAACAATAAAGGCACAGGCAAAAAAAGAAGTAAATTGGACTTAATGAAAATTTTAAAATTTGGTGCATCAAGGGTGAAAAAGCAACCTGCAGAATAGGACAAAATATTTGCAAATGATATATCAGATAAGGAATTAATATCTAGAATATGTAGAGAACTAACACTCAACAACAAAAAAATAAGCAAACCAATTCAAAAATGGGCAAAGGTTTTGAATAGACATTTGTCCAAGAAAGATACACAGATGGCCAACAAACAAATGAAAAGGTGCCCAACATCATAATCATTAAGAAAATGCAAATCAAAACTACAATGAGATACCACCTCATGCCCTTTAGGATGGCCACTATCAAAAAAACAGAAACGCCCTGACTGTCCAGCAAAGCAAAATATCACTGGTTCGATTCCGGGTCAGGGCACAAACCTGGGTTGTGGGACTGGTTTCTTCTGGTTGAGGTGAATGCGAGAGGCAACTAATTGATGTTTCTCTCACACATCAATTTTTTCTCTCCCTCTCTTCCTCCCTCCTTTCCCCCTTCTCTAAGAATAAATAAATAAAATCTTAAAAAAAAAAGCAGGAAGTAACAAGTGTTGGTGAGGATGTGACCAACTGGAACCCTTGTGCATTGTTGGTGGGAATGTAAAATGGTACAACCACCGTAAAAAAACAGAATTAGAATTAAAAATAGAATTACCATATGATTCAGCAGTTCCACGTCTGAGTATAAACCCCAAAGAATTGAAAGCAGAGTCTTGAAGAGATGTTTGTACATTGATATTCATAGCATTACTTACAATAGCTGAAACATGGAAGCAACCTGCATATCCATCGATGGATGTATGGATAAGCAAAATGTGACATATACATACAATGAGATATTATTTATCCTTCAAAAGGAGAGAAATTCTGACGCATACTACAATGTAGATGAACCTTGAGGAGAATGTGCTAAGTGAAATAAGCCAGTCACAAAGAGACAAATACTCTGAGATTCCACTTCTGTGCAATGGCACTCAGAGTCCTCAAAATCAGATCCAGAAAGTGGAAAGGCCGTTTCAGGGCCCGGAGACAGGGGAGAACAGTGGTTACTGTTTAATGGGGCAGTTTCAGTTTTTCAAGATGAAGAGTTCTAGAGATGGATGATGGTGACGGTCACACAACATGGTGACGGTCACACAACCATGTGACTGTACTTAAAGCCACAGAACTATGCACTTAAAAATTCTTGAGATGGTAAATGTATGTTATATGTATTTTAGTACAATAAAAAAATGGGAACAAAAAGCTCAAGAAAAAAAAACCCAAACCCAACAAGGGCATCTACTGTTGGCAACGGCATAAGGACAGGGGCTCTCTCCCACACCGCTGGGGGGAGAGATGAGAACAGGTTCAGTGTTTCTGGAGGCCAGCGGGCCACGGTACCCACAGCAGTAGCTAATACATACCTCCCTTACTACACACCCCGGGCATCCTTCTAAGTGCTTTGCATGTAATAATTTATTTAATCCAAACAGTAATCCCCAAAGTAAATTTTACCATTATCCTCATTTTACAGATGAGGAAACTGAAGCCCAGAGAGGTCAAGTAACTTGCCCGAGGTCCCTTTGCTAAGGAACGGCAAAACTAGTATCGAACCCCAGGCATCTATCTTCCAACGGTAAGTGCAAACCTTGTGTCCTAGAAATTCTACTCCTGGGAATCCATCCTAAGGAGTTAATTAGGCAAGTGCACAAAGATGTGTACACAAGGGTGTGGCTCTCTGTGTCAAATATATCAGAGAAAAAATGGGAACAATATAAACGTTCATCAGTAGGAGATCCATTGACTAAATTACATTACTGCCATAAAACAGAATGCTATGCAACCATTAAAAACTATGAGGTATATTTCTATTTACTGATAAGGAAAGATTGCAACAACATATTGTTGAGTGGAGAAGCAGGCTGCAAAACAGCATGCACGGTATGATCCCATTTAGGCAAAATTATATATATATCACTCAAGATCTGAGAGGATGCTCACCAAAATGCTAAAGGTTATTATCTTAAAATGGTGGGGATTTCAGATAACTTTCTTTCTTTCCTTCCTTCTTTCTTTCTTTCTTTCTTTCTTCCTTTCTTTCTCATGTTGTTTGGATTTTGTGCAGTGAGCATATATTATCTTTGTAAACAGAAGCAATTAAAAAAGAGCCTCCTGGAATTGGTGTCTTCTTATTTGTATCTCTCTGCACTTTGTTCAGGCAACATATAATGAGAACTTACTATGTGTTAGGCCCTGGATTGGAAAGCAAAAGAGATAAAGGGCCACTTAGAAGCATGGGCGGTGGGTATGGGGGGCAGAGACAAAGCCACAGTGGGAGACCTGGGGAGAGAGACGCCCACAGTCTGTCTGACTGAGACAGAAACCGGGCCAGAGCAGAAAGGCACCGAGAGCACGCACCAGTGAGGAGGGGAGATGAGAAGGTACAGACACAGGTACTTGGTATGGGCACCATGTCTCACTCCCAGGTTGGCCAATGCTGTCCTGTTAATGAAGTGAGTGATTAATAGCCAAGGGGATAGAGAGCTGGTATATGAGATTAATCCCAGTTAATGAATCCATTGTTAACGGCATTAAATAGCAACGGGGGGAGGGGTTGAGGGTGAGGCAGCCTCCTCTCAGCACATCCAGGCTTGGGCGGGCTCTACCGCCAGCGGAGGGGAGGCTTTGGCATGGCGTGAGGAGAGAGAGGAGGGAAAGAAGACAAGGGATGAACACGCATCGCACACCTACTGCAACTCTGGGGCTTCCTCACACGCCCTTTTGTGCTAGTCCAGCAGCTTCGGTATCCCCATTTCACTGGACCATGGAAAGGACAGCCTGCCCCGTCCCTGACTGCTGTGCCTTCAGCGACCTGACTCCAGGCCAGGCTCTGTCTGTCAGGCCACACTCCCTTTAAGGGGTAGCTGAGTGACCAGGTCTGGGGAAGGGGGTGGAGGGTGAAGAGAAGCGAACCCTGGTCCCTGGAGATAGGAGGACATGAAGGGACAAGAAGAGCTCTCCAAGAACCAAAGCAGGAAGAGCCCTTCACAAAGGCAGAGAAAAAATAGATGGCAGAAGTCCCTCTTCTTGGAGGACGACAGAGTCCAAAGGTGAGGTGGCCTAGCTGTGCACTGCCTCTCTTCCAAGAGACCCAGGCCTGAGGACTGTCAAAGCACCAAAATGGAGAAGCCTGTCTCCCCAGGCTGCCTCTCCCCGGTTCCAGCTGACCACCCAGAGCCATCTGAGTGGGAGCCTGAGGCTCACGGCTGCCCGCCCGATGCTTCTCCACGTGCAGAAAAGAAAACATTTCCTCAACCCTCAACTGGTCCCAGTGCCAGAAGCTGAACACACGCTGATTGGCTTGATCCTCTGGTAACCCTGAGTAATAGGTGTTACTGTTCCCGTTTTATAGATGAGAACACTGAGGCTCAGGGACAGACACTGCCTGGCCCCAGATCCCACAGCAAGTTAATGATGTAGCCTGGATTGGAAATCAGTCCTGCCTGGCTCCAAAGCTCTGTTCTTACTGCAGCTCCTTCTTCCCCTGGACCAGACGCCCTCAAAGCGCAGTCAGCACCCCATAGCAGCAGCAGTAGCATCATCTTGTTAGGAAGGCAATTTCTGGGCCTCACCCCAGACCTACCCGAGGCGGCTCCCACGTCTATGTTTTCACCAGCCTGAATGATTCTGAGAGCCACTGCCCCACACACTGCTTCTCCTTGGATGGCAGAGGAGCCTCCTGAACCCTCCTGCTCCTCCCTACACTGAAGCACCCAGGGGCCTACCGCTCTCCTAGCTACACTCTGCGTGATCTCATCCTATCCACTGGCTTTAAACAGCATTTATATGCTGACAGCTTCCCAATTTATATGCTCAGCCCTGACATCTCCCCTGAGCTCTCATACATCCCCATACCTACCTGACATCTCCTTTTAGATGTCGCAGGTCATCTCAAAATTAAAGTGAATCATGATTGTCCCCCAACCTGCTCCTCTCTCATCCTCTCCCTCTCAGTAAACGGCAACAACACTGACCCAGTTGTTCAGGCCCCAAATCTTGGAATCATCTTTTTCTCTTTATCTCACAGCTCACACTCAAGCCAACAGAAGACCCTGCCGGTTCTGTTTGCAAAATATATTTCAAATCTGACTGCTGTTTGCCACCTTCACATCCGTCACTGTGCTCCAAACTGTCTTTCTCTGCTCACCTGAACTCATACAGTCACTTCCTAATTAACCCCTCTGCTCTCGCTCACACCCCCTATAATCTTGTCCGTAATCAGTGGCCAGAGTGGTCCTTTTAAAACATAAATCGGAGATTATGTCACTTTCCTGGTCAAACCCCTCCAGTGGCTTTCCAACACACACAGAATTAAACCCACACTCCCTGCCTGACCTCCAAAGCCCAGTATAATCAGACCCCCGCATCCTTCATTTCTCTCCAACCTCACCCACTTGCTCACCTTACCTGCCCACCATGCCACTATCACACCTGCCTTCTTGTCCCACCTAGTTTGCAGCAAGGAGGCTCCCACCTCAGGGCCTTTGCTCGGGCCATTTCTTCTGCTCAGAACGTTCATGCAATTGCTTCATCCCATTCTCTGCCTCCCACCTCCTGATCCTTACTCAGCTGTGTTTTATGCGAAGCACTAACTTCATCTGACATTGTGTCATCAGTTTGTTTGTTTTACTCTCTGTCCCTCCCACCAAGCTGAATGCTCCATGGGCACAGGGACTTTTCATTCACTCAGTAACTAGAACCATGTCTGCCACGGGAGGTGCTCAATCTGTATTTGCTGAGTGAGTGAGTGAAGGAATTAATTAATTTCTCTGAACTTCTGTTTCCCCATTGGTAAAAATAAGCCTATTCACCTCATAAGGTACCTATGAAGACTGAATAAATATGATGAAATACGTAGCTTATGACTGGTACAATGTAGATCCCAACTAAAGACATTTTTTATCATTTCGGATCTTACCTTCCCTCTCTTGCTTAAAAATCTATGTTGCCTCCATATTTCCCACTGCCTTCAGTCTGAGCCTTGACCAGGCCCGGCCGAGCTGGTCAAGGGCTGACCAGGGTTTGCCAGAAGTTGGCATTCAGCCAGACTCCAACCCAATCTGCCTTCTCTCTCTGTCCTCTGAAGAAGTCAGCAATAAATTCACATCTATTTGATACTTTACACTTTTACAGTTTGCCCTACACTGATGTCAAACAGTCTTCACAATCATCCATTAAGTCCGTACCATTATGCCCATTTACAGATGAGTATAACAACAACGTGAGGGGTGGAGCCAGGATGGCAGCCGCAGGGCATGGCTGAGACAGGAATCGCCCCTAGTCATCCAAGGCCAACTTCCCTGCTCTTTCTTCTGCTTTAGGATTACCCTCCACACCCTCACTTCCCAACTTTCTCTTGTGCCTGGACTGCCCTTGCCTCTGCTGCAAATCTCAGTTCTACTCTTGCTCTGAGATCCAGCTCACCTTCCTCCTCCTCCTGGAAGCCGTCCTGACTGTCCCTCTCTCCTCCAAACTTCTCTAGTACGGACTGCATTCTGTGCTCTCTTGCCCTGTTCCCTGATTGTTTCCTATGTATATCCTCTCTTCAACTACAATAGTGACACATAATTTTAAAATTACACTTGTTATATAGGCAAATAGATTAGAGAGATATAGAAGGGAAAAATCAAGGTTCCCCTTCACCGCCCCTCCCCAATCCTACTCCTCCTTGGAGTAACCACCGCCAACAGTCTGGCCTGACCGGCTGGTTCACAAACTCCTTCCAGGCATTTACCCACCTACTCGTGCTCACGTGCAAACAGCAGTGTGTAGTAGGTGGGATCATACTGCACCTATTCTCCAACTTGAGTTTTTTGAGCAATATGTCTCAGCGATTGTGCCCTGTCAGCGCACACAGACTCCCTTTTGAAGAGCTGTAGGACCCAGCATGCACCACGATTCATTAACCCATTTCTCTGGTGATGGACAGTGGGGTCATATCCAATTGTTCGGTGTTAGAGAACACGCTGCCCCGTCAGCCCACGTGTACCTCTCTGAGCACATGTGCATACCTGTGGGAAGCAGAACTGGAGTGGCAGAGGCAAGCCCTCGCTTCAAAGAGGCTGGGCCACTTTATACTCCACAGCGGCCGCACACTGACCCTGCACTCTAATTTACAAAGCACTTCCACAAGCACTATTCTATTTGCTCCTCACAAGAACTCTGAGAGGTGTCAACATGAGTACCATTTCACAGGCAAAGACTGGAATTCAGCCCCATCCTGTCACTCTCTAGGGCTGGTGCTCAGATCTGAGCTCATACAGACAAGACAGGTCCCCATATCCTGGAAGTGGTAGAGGGGATGAGGGCACATGGGCACTTCAGGAGTCCCAGCAGAGTCCTGAGCAGCAGAGGAGCAAGGAGACTGGGGGTGGGGGGGATAGAGGTGAGGCACTTGGTAGGGGCTCAAAAGCCTGGGGAGGGGCTTTCTTCCCACTCTTTCCACAGCTCAGAAGAGCCTGGGCTCAGGCTGAGAAGCAGGGCTGCTATGTTGCCATGGAAACGGAGGGTTCCTCTCTCCCTCACAGCAGGAATCACGGTGATTGGGGGGTAGGGGTGGGAGGAGGATGTTTCCCTGGCAGCACCAAGGGTTGGGGCTAGGAGGTCAGTCACTCCACCCCCTCCTTCCCCCTTTCTCCTCCCCATTCACTGTCGAGGCCAGCAGCCAGCAGGAGGTGTGGTGTGGGTGCAGGGGGTGCTGGTGTAGATCAAGAAGGGGCACAGTAAGTTGGTGGGGGTGGGGTGAGGTGGGGAGGCAGGGGCTCCTGAAGAAAGCTGCAGAAGGTACCTCCTTTTAGACAGCCCATGTATCAGGGGCTCCCTTACACCCCAAGCCCTGCCCAGAGACTCTTACAGGACACAGCCTCATTCATACTCACTCACAGTCACGTAGTCAAGCCCACTCTCCAGCCCAGCAATGCCCATGCTGACCCAAGGCACATGTGCAATGAACTTCTTGCACACACTGCCAACCACACACATGTAGAGTCACACACTGATATGCTCATGTGTTGACATGTTTTCACACTCATTCATACACAGTTGCACGCAGACATGCAAACCACATGCACCTGCTACCTGATGCACAAGTGCGGTCACATATTCATGCACACGTGCAAACATGAATCCTCTCTCTGCCTCTGTGACTTATTGTCAGTCCTGGAAGCACCTTGCCTTCTTCATATCTTCTCCTGCTCTCCTCCTCTCCCCCTAGCCCTCAGCCTGTCCTTGGAGGGAGTCCTGCCCTCTAGGCTCAGCCGTGGAAGGAGATGCTGTCATTTCCGAGAGGGCAGATTCTCAGACACAGCACTCAGCCTTGAAGAAGCAGCAAGGGCTGGAGGGATGCTGTGAGTTTAATACCCCACCCACCTCCCTTTCCTTGCAGATGATACTCCTGTCTGATCCCAGCTGGATTTAAGAGCTGCAAAAGCTCTTCCCCTCCCCCCCAAAACAAAACAAACAAAACCATACTATAAGCTTGCCACTGTAAAAAAAAATTGTGAATATCTGAATAACCATAGTTAATAATAATAGGCAGCTAAGTGGCTAATTTTTGAGGGCTTGAATACCAAGTTCATGGTCCCACTTATTCCTCATATCAACCTCCAAGGTAGGGAATAGTATATCCATTCTACAGAGTAGGAAACTTGAGCTTAAAGAATCCGTGTACCTTCCAAGTGATGGAGCAAGACCTCAAACTCAGG
Source organism: Macrotus californicus (assembly GCA_007922815.1). Taxonomy (NCBI): domain Eukaryota; kingdom Metazoa; phylum Chordata; class Mammalia; order Chiroptera; family Phyllostomidae; genus Macrotus; species Macrotus californicus. The sequence goes on from VMDR010004925.1 coordinate 21,237, forward strand.
CCTGCCAGACTCTAGTGATCCCTAACCAAGACACCCTGAACTTTCAGCTGCCCAGGTTCCATGCACTGAGCTCCTGCCCTGTGCAAGGGCACTTTGACAGGAGGCCTTGGGTATCAGCAGGATGACCTGCACAGCCAAGCAGACAGCAGCTGGATGAAGTAGAATACTAGACAGCTCTCTCCTTAGGGTCCTTGTCATTGGCTTCTCACTCAGGGAACTTTCACAGGTAGTCTCTGAGACTCGAGCCCCGTGCTCTGTGTTTGAACTACTTCTTGTGGCCTGCCTCTCCTCTTCCGTCACTAGCTTGCTCATCCTTCTAAGTCCCCAACTGCAAATTAGTTCTTTTGCGGTGATTATTCTAGTTCCATTTCCCTTCTGGCCCACTCCAGCCAGGCCCAGAGAGCTATTAGAAATGACTACAATGGCTCATCAAGGTGTTATGCTAAACACAACTTAGCTCATTTCTAAGGAGAAGTCTGTTCTCGGTTACTATTTTTTTCTCCCTGCTACACTGAGATTATTATATTCTCCTAGCTTTTTGAAGGTAAAATGTTCTTTTTTAAAAATGTCCTTGATAAAATTTAAAGATGACAAATTCTATGAATTTCATTTTTTTTTTTTTAAATAAAAGGGTCTGGGAACTACTGATTGCCTACTAATCTAACCCAACCCCTCATTTTCACTGATGGGAAAAATGAATCCAAGAGAAGAGATTTGTCAAAGAATTGGCTTTATTTGTGAGTTCCACAAATCCTGGAATCAAAAGAAATCATTCAAAACCAGCCCAGCCATTGCATGACCAAACTTGGGCAAGTCACTAGACCTACGTGAGCCTTGGTTTCCTCATCTGTACAATGGACTGATCTGAGAATCAAATAAGACACTGCATGGTTATCACTTTGAAAGTATAAAATGTTAGCAAGAGTTAGTCATCACATAATGCTTCAGCTGCAACACTGGAGCCAGAATATAGGCTTCCTGACCCATGTCCTGTTGTTTCTCCCTGCCTCGGCATGTTCAGTTGGGCCAAGGGAGGTGAGAAACCTGAATCAAACTCCAGCTCCTCTGTTTACTAGCTGTGGCCCTGTGGGCAAAATAACTCATGTCCCCATTGGTCCGTCATCTGAAAACAGGGAATTGTCATCCTTAGTTTGCGGTGCTGGGATTCAATGAGTTAATGTAAGGGAAGGGACCTGCCCAGTGCCTAGCACATGGCTGGCTGACAACGAGTGGGTGTTTTCTCCCTTTCCCCTCAGACTCTTTCCTCCAGCTGTCATTCTCTGAATTTCTTCAGTGGTGACCAATCTCTTGCTTCCTTTGAAGGAAGATTTTATTTTGGAAAGAGCCCAAGGTCACCGAGAGGCTCATCTGGCCAGGGAGGCAGATGATTAGTAATCAAGCCCAGGAAGAAACACCCTTTGGACATGCAGATGGGCTTCAGTCCTGCAAGAGGGAGGCAGAGCTTCTCCTCCGGTGCCTCCAGCGCCAGCTTGGACGGAAGCCAGTCTTGCTAGGGGTGGGGGCCCATGATTCTACTTTGCAGGGCCTCTTCTGGAGGCCACCAAGGGAAGCAAGTGTGCAGCTCCCAGGAAGGGGCAGTCCCCCTGTGTTGGCAGTTCAGAGGAGATGGTTCTGGCCTCCGAGACTGCCTCTCATCCTTGCCAAGTGGGATGTCAGAGCCAGAATGACACGTCATCTAGTCCACTCCCCCATGTTTTTAAATGAGAGAACTGCAGCCCTTCCCTCCCCCACCTGTTCCCTGATGGACAGAAGTGAAGCTTCAAGTGCAACTCAGAATGCCGGAGCTAAAAACTGACCTTGGAGATATACAGCCTAACTTTCTCTTTCTTTCCCAGCACACTCTGTAGATAAGGATGCATAAGGCAGGGACAGAGAAGCCATGTGACCAAGGCACATGTTCCCATGGTAGTGACAAAGCTGCTACATTCCCAAGTCTCTGGGTCCCTGACCAGTGCTCCTCTACCGCCCAGAGATACAGCTCTTTACAGGAGGAACAAATGACCGCTCTTCCAGCCTCTTCTGAGAATATCCACAGAGGCAGAGGAAGGATGGCAGCCCAGGAAGAAGCCTGGGAGCAGGGGAGGCCACCCAAGGGTTTCACCAAGGGTCCTGCCAGGAAGCATCTAAAAAGCAGAGGGGCCAGCTGGCAGCAGTTCTGTCTGTGACTCCCAGGACCAGGCGATCCCCGTCCTTTCCCACCTCCAGCTTCCTCATCTGGAAAAAAGAACGGGTGCTGCACTGCATGCACTCCTGGCCCTTTATCCCTCCTCTAAGGGCTGCAGCCCCTAGGGTCCCACAGCTTGATCTGATGGCAAGGGTAGCAGAGGTGTCTAGCCCTACTAATTCCCACAGCGGTCATTGGAGGAACAGCAGGTATCAACAGCAGCAGAATTCTACCTCAGATTCCCACTTTATGGGGTTCCAGTATTATCTTTGCCCGTCAGTTTCACCCCAATCTCCCCACCCCGTTGGCCGCAGCTGCTGGGAGCTCAGTCTAGGGAAGCTGCGCCACCTAGGGGCACTCAGCCTCTCTGGCAGGTTGGCGGAGGGAGAAAGCCTGGATCTGGGAGTTCCCTTCTCTCTCACAGTAGGCTCCTGATATTTACCTATCCTTTCTGCCCTCACTACTACCTTGAAAAGGGAAAGTTAGGGTTTTTAAGGCAAGGAAACTGAGAATATCAAGCAACAGCAATGTAGCAGGGTCCAAATCAGAGTTCAGACCTTCTGATTTTAGCAAGCTTTTACTGCCTTTTTTTTTTTTTTTTCTGTCCCTAATTCCAAGGGCACCTCTGGGAGGAATGACAATTAAACATAAGAGATAAGTCAGTCTTCAACAACTGCTCTTCAGTGGGGCAGGAATAATCTTAAATCGCTGTGAAGCTTATTTTGTTGGTTTCAGTAAGGATGTAGGATGGACAGGGTCTTACCATATATGCTGCTGAGTGGCCTAGGAGAAACACCAGGAGCCTGGACAGACTGGGGGATAAAGTCCTTGCTCTGTCAAGGACTCAGCTGGACCATCTGCACCCCACCCCACCCCATCTGGGAGAGAAGTCTCTGAACTATCTAGGGAGCTGTATACACTTTTGAACCGGGTCCTTGGGAGGAATGGCAACAAAGTATGAGAAACACCTGACACCCGGCTGGTTTCAGCAAATCCGTCCCCCAGGCAGTAGCCAGAGCGGTCCTGTCACTCCCCCAAAACTACCACCAGTCTCCCAGCCCCCACAGCAGCCTGGAGGCCACTTGGGACCTGCCTCCCATCACCTCCCTCATCACATTCCTCCTTCTTCACCCCTGGCACCTTATTTCCCTACCTCACCCCCACCCCATCCTCCTACTCTACCCCGCCTACCCCTTCATTCTGTGTCCAGCCTCCTCTCTGTTTCTAAACACGTGGGGTATGGTTTTTGCTCTTCCTTCTGTCTGGAATGACATTGGCATAACCTGCCCCCTCCCTGCCTTCTGGTTTTACTCAAATGTCATCTTCCAGAGAGGGGTCTTCCCTACCCAACATTTCAGCCCCTCCCTTCCTTGCACGATTTTGTTTTTCTCCCTTCACATCTGTCACCACCTAAGATACCATCTATACCTAACTTACTTCTCTGGTTTATTGTCTATTCACCATTCGCTGTGTCCCCTGCCAAGTTCTTGGCATATAATAAATATTTGTTAAATATGTGGATGACTATTCAAATAATAATTTTTAAAAGAATGAAATGAAAACAACCCCAGGACGTTGACCTTTCCAGTGCCTTTGGGAAACTCAGAAAATAGTTAACATGTTTAAGACTTTTCTATCTATAAAATCAGTTCCAATAAAATATTCAATGTTATCCCCAGGACACTGTGAGAAGCCAGGAAAGGGGTAGCGTGACCACCTGGTGGATCAGAAAGTGGAGACCGTGCAGAATGAAGGGCTTGGGTCTGGGACACGCAGCTGCTCAGGGGCAGAGCCAGGAAAACCCAGCCTCTAGGCTTGGAAAACTCAGCTTCCAGGCTCAGAGCTGCAGAGTTTTCTCCTCCCCATATTTCAGTGCTGCCGTGGAGCAGGAGGCCTGGAAGTACTTACGCAGGAGCACTTGGTTGAAGGGTTGTTCTGAGCATAAGCACAGTACTTAAGCGGCCACCCAGTCAGCTTTCTGAAGGCTATCCCAGGGGACGAGAAGAGCCTTTTTTAACATCTGTGAAAGCTTATTGGGCACCAACTCTAAGGCAAGATCATGAGACCAACCCCAGGCAGAGAAAGCCAGACTGCTCAAACCAGTGTGGCTAGTTTCCCAGAGTGGAAGCCATTCCCATCAGGCAATCCCAGGGGCCATAGATAGACTTGGAGGGAAGCAGTGAGATGTCCAGGAATTGAGTAGGGCACAGGGATTTTAGGATGGAATCCCAACTCCGTTGGAAACTTGTTGCATGACCTTGGCCTTGCCACCATTGGGTCCAGTTTCCCAGGAGCCCCTCCTGTCTTCGGTGCCACAAAGCACCCATGCCTACCTCTGGCATAGCACTCACCACATGGTTTTCATATGTTAGCCTCCCTTTCTCCCTAAGTCAGAGGTTCTCAACCAGGAGGAATCTGCTCCCACTCTTCCCCCAGAGGACATTTGGCAATGTTTGGAGACATTTTTGGTTGTCACAATTGGGGGGATGTTAGTGGCATCTAGTAGGTAGAGACCAGAAATTCTGCTACACATCCTGTACTGCATAGCCTCCCACAAGAATTATCCAGGCCCAAGTGTCAAGTGTCGCTCTAGAGAGCCCCTGATTCTTCTCTGCACACCCAGCTCCCAGTGTGGCATGTGTAAAGCCATCCACATGTTTGCTGATTGCAGAAACCCCTGGGTGCCCCTTGACTCTGGGTGTGTATGACTTAAAACCCCCGCCTCTACCCTGCTGACCCCACTCTCCTTCTCATTGGCCAGGATGATGGACCTGGGGTTGGAGGTCAGAGGGCCTCCACAGGAGAAAGGGGCTTGAATCATCTTTGCCTGTGGTTGCCACATCTCCCTTAGGGTTGCAGTCCCCAGCTCTGCCCCCAAGTCACATCAGTCACTTTCAAAGACAGCACTGGGCTTTAGAATCAGACCAACACAAGTTTAAGTCTTAGGTCTCCACTCACTCTCTGTGTGCTTGGGTGAGTCACCTCTCTTCCCTCATCTGTCCCTCACCTGCCTGTGCAGGGCTTTTGTGAATATGTGTAAAGCGCTGGACCACCACGAGGAAAACTTCCTATTAAAGGTGACAAGTTGGCTGGTTCCAGTTAGAACATCCTGTTTCAACAGCACAGCTGCAGGGGATGGCTTTCCTGGAGAATCTCTGCTTACCATGGCCCCTCAAGCTACAGCCAACGGTCGTGCCCAGGGGCAGGGTCTGGCCCAAATCAGCAATAAGCCAGTCTCAATGGGACGACTCAAGAAGATGTGCAGAGTCAAGGAGCAGCCCTTTGAAAGCAAGGCTGTGTCTGAGATATTTGCCTGCACAACCCCGAGGCTTGCCATAACATCTGGCTCCTGGTGGGCTTTCAGTGAACACCAGTGGACAAATGCATGTTCACTGTTGCTCTTGATGGAACCGTTACTGTGTCTGTGCCCTGCCCTAGCCTTGCACACAATCCCATTCAATCCTGTAATAGCCATATAGGTAGGAGCTACATCCTGTATTTGCAAAGGACCTGGGGCTCACAAAGTGAAGCTTCATGCCCAGGGCCACAGAACTCAGAGGTGGCCTCTCTGGGATTTGAGATCAGATCAGTTACCAAAGCCCACAGTATTTGCACAATCCTCCCTGTATCCCCTCTATCCATGAGTCAGAAGCTCTCTTGAGAAATAGTTCTAGGAGCAAGCCCCTTCAGCCCAAAGGAACTCCATGTTGCACTCAGGAGAGAAGCCAGGAGCCAGCTAGGATTCTCACTTCTCCAGCCTCCAGCCCCCAGTCTTGTCCTTGCCAGTGTCGGGGAGTCCCTGGAGCTGGGAGAGACTTTAGCAAGCACCTATCACCATTCCTAGCAGAGCCTCTGGAATCAAGGGCCAGAAATCTGCTCTTGCCAGCAACGTCTGAACCTTATTCCAGAACTTCTGATATGGTTCAAGTCCCTTAGCTAAACTCCTGTGATCCACGCAGCAGGGCATCAGGGCTGTGGTGTGTGCCCAACATTTCCTATTCTGTCTTCTGCCAGTCTCTCCAAACACCTAGTGTTCTACCTCTTAGGTCAATGTGACCTTGCTAGAATCTGCTGTCACCCTCACACCTCTGTGTCTTTGTGCATGCTGTTTTCTCTACCTAGGAGTGCCTTTTCTGTCTGGTCTGCCAATCAAATTCCTTCTCAACCTGGGCCTGCTTACCCATTAGGCACAGCGGGCATGGTGCCTCGGGGTCCGCAACACTAGAAGGGACCCACAAAAATGTTTCCATTTCTTTTAAAGTCAGACCAAAAAGTAAACTTTTAGGTCAAAGAAAATGTTTTAATACATAATCTTAATAATTTTGGTTCATACCAATAAGGCTGTAAAATATACTTTTAATTCTGTATGCATGCATGTGTGTGCGTGTGTGTATGGAGGAAGGCACCATGAAGGTAAAGCATCTAACACCCACTAAAGCCTGTTCTCACTCTTCAAAACCAGCTCCTGAGTCACTTCCTCTAAGAAACTGTACCCTGAGCATACCCCCAACAGAACTGTCTCTTCTCTGTGTCCCCACTATCCATGTTATGTCTCGCACATGACATTATGATCATTGCTAACCTATTTTTCCATTAGATGGTGAGCTGGGTAAGGTAAAGGGCTATATCTTACACATCCCTGTGACCCCAGAACCTAGCTTGGGACTAGCACATGGCAGGTAATCAGCAAATATTACTGATTCAGTTGAAGCTCCTCATACCAATAAAGGACAAAGGCCTCACCTCCTCAGGTCACCCAATAATGTACACAGCAGAGCTGTGTCTAATCAAGTATTCAGTCACATATGCCCATTACGGGCCAGACACTCTCCTGGGCAGCAAGAGTCAGCTGGTGATAGAGCAAACGTGATCCTGCCCTCATAGAGATTCTATCTGCTGGCTCCTCCTGCCAGGGCCTGCCCCTGATACTCTCCCATCTTCTCCCCATCCTGCCCCGTGATGTGTCCCCGACACAGATGCAAGGAGAGAAAACACTGCTCCCCAGCCCTCCTTCCCCACCTGCTCCAGCCCCTCAGGCCCCACTGCCTCTCCCACAGGGTTTGCATTCCTCCTTCCCCCTCTCCTGGAAGGTGACTACTCCAGCTCCTGCGTGCTCATTAATTTCACGCTCCATCTCCTGCGTGACTGACCTACTTTCTGCTCTTTCCCCACGTGGCTGCCCAGCAGCTCTGGGTCTCTCCCACACCTGGGGCTGGATTTCTGAAACCTCTCCATATCCCTGCAGCCAGGTGTCCCTCCGATGCCTCTGCTCCCCCACCCTTACACTGCATCAGAGGGTACACATTCAAAAATATCCCTTATCCCAGTCCCACCCATGGACACCCTGCCCTTGCTGGAATCCACCATTTCTAAAGAAGTCTGGTACTTCCTCTGCTCACAGTGGGGCCCAGGTCCTTGCTGGCCAAGCCCCTTTATCCTCCTCCTGCCTTCCTTCAAAGCCAAGTGCAGGCTGTACTCCCCAGTCTCCCATCTCCCGCACCATCCTCCCTCTCCTTCAGCCAATATCTATTTACACTCTGCCCCACTCAGAAAGGGATTTGAGGCATGACTTTTAATTGGTAATCCTCATTTGGCATTCAACACAGAGACTTACATCTGGGCTTTTCTGGGACAGCCCCAATGTCAAATATCCTGCTTTCGTATTCCCATGAATGCATGGCAGAATAATAAAAATAATAGCTAACATTCACTGTGAGCTACTCCAGCACAGGCTTTGCTCTCAGGGATTTACACAAATCAATTTATTTCATCCACACAAGGATTCTATGAAGTAGGTACTATTTTTTCCATTGGGAAAACTGAGGCACAGAGAGGAAAAGACACTTGGCCGAGGCGGTGGAGCTGAGAGTAGAACCGAGGCAGACTGGATTCAGAGCCTAGCCCTGGGCCATTACTGAGGCAGACAGACTGCAGCCTATTGCTTGCGCATGGAACTGGCTCAAAAACTCTCTGCAAAAGAATGTGCCCCAGACACTATATGTAAGTTTTCATATAGGAAATAGGATGGATTAATTGTCTTCTCTCATATTCTCTTCTCTCAGGCAGGAGTTAATGGTAGAGTTGGGGCTCCTAGAACTCCGTGCTCTTTCCAGTGCATTGGGTTGGAACAAGGGAGCTCTGGGTTCCCTACACACACCTGGAAGGCTAGTGCTGTGCCAGCTCCCAGCAGGTCTGACTGCTTGTCTGCCCTTTGTGAAGGGGTGTGTACTGAGTACATAGGGGGCATGGGGATTGTCTAATCTACTTTGAGGCTGTGGGGACCAAGGACACTGCATCAGGGGAGTGGGCAGTACCTGGCCTCAGAATGACAGTGCATAGGTGCAGAGACATCATCAGGCAGAACCCTGCCCGCTCCACAAACTATTTGACAACATAAGAGAGGCGGGGCAGCCATGCAGCTGCAAGGTGGACTGTGGCTTTCTACCCATTTGGCCCAGTAGGCAGGTCCTGGGCTCAAGGACAGAAGTCTGCCCACCCTGCACAGGGGAGGTGCCGAGTCCCCACACCCCACTACTAGACTGGAGAGCTGTAGAAATGGCTTTTTATCCAGCAGAGTTCATTTAGTTTTAATAATGCATATTTGTTTCCGATTATACAGATAAAACATGCTTATTGCAAACATTAAGAAAAAGTTAAAAAGTCATCTATGATCCCACAATCCAGAAATAAGAACTGTTAACAGTTTGGTGCCTGTTCTCTGAGCCATTTTGCCGTGCCTCTATATTTTTACATCATTGGGATTCTAACAGTCACATCACGAGCGTTTTCCCATTCTGAAAAGTCTCCAAACCATGATTTAAAAACTTTTTGATCCTATAAGACATCTCACGACATCTTTAACTATTCTTATTGAATGTTTATTTATGTTATTTTTGATCAACCCCATTTCAAAACTGCAACGGTTATTGGAGCAAGAAGCTCCGCTGCCCAGTCATATATAACTGAAAGAATAAATGAATGAATGAGTTCAGTCCAGATGTTTAAGGTTTTGAACATCCTGAGAAGGGTGTTTAGACCTGATGCTGTGGTTGCCAAGGGAGTGGAAGGTCTTGAGCTGGCCATGAGAATGCTCTTTGAACTCTCCCAATGCAGGTCAAAGCCTTGGCCTCCTCAGGAGCTGGTACAGGGCCACTCCCACTCCCAGGACTAGCCTAGAGAACAAAGCACTGCAGGAACCCCAGGGAACTTGCCAACCAACCTCCCCTGGTGGTGCAGGACTGAAAGAGGCACTCGCTCTAGTTTTCACAGCATTCAAAGGCAGAACTGTCAAAAGCTGGCCCCCAAATGTTCATATTATGTGGGAGAAAGTCTTGGGGAGAAAATGAGAAAGGAGGAGAATTATGCAATTGAAAACATGTACGAATCCAGACAGAATAATGAAGCACAGACACAAGATTCTGCACTCAATGGAAATTGCATTTTGCCATGTTTTGTGGTTTGAGAAAAAGAGAGAGACTGACTCAGAGAGACAGATGGAGACACATGGGGCAAAGAGAAAGAGAGGGGGGAAAGAAAAGAGACAAAGATGCAACGAGAGAGGAAGCAGCAGCCAGATGGAGCTTCTCAAAGGAGAGCAGAGGGAGCAGTGGGGATTGGGGCGAATGGCTTTGTCTTCTCCCTGACTCCTCTCCCCTGACTTTGCAGCTGGGCCTGCAGAGGGTCACCCCAGCAAGTCCCAGGGCCTAAGCCAGTCCTGACCTGGGCAAAAAGGAAACCAGGAGACCTCCACCCTCCAATCTGGGACTTTGGGATATTTTTTTCTATTTTTAAAAAATATTTTCTGTATTTCCAGTTTTTTCAAAAAACTGACCACTCATGAAATACTATTTAACAATAAAAAGGAACCAACCATTGCTACATGCACCAACCTGAATGAATCTCAAGGGTATTACATTGAGTTAAAAAAGTCCATCTCAAAAGGTTATATACTGTATAACTCCATTTTTATGACATTCCAGACATGAATGACAAAATTGTAGAAATGGGGAGATTAGTGATCGCCAGGGGAGCAGGATGGTGGAAGGAAGGTGGGTGGGTGTGACTTTATAGGGGAGCATGAGGGAGCCTTTGTTGTGATGGAATAGCTTTGTGTCTTCATTGAAGGTTACATGAGTCCATGTATATGGTGACATGACATAGACCTATACACATGTGTTGTACCCATGTCAGGGCCCTGTTTTTGACATGGCACCATGGTGGAAACTGGGTGAGGGGTCATATTTTTGCAGCTTTCTGTGAATCTGTAGTTATTTTAAAATAAAATTTACCTAAATGAAGTTACTAAAAAACAAAAGAAGATTACATATTATTCTTATAATCAGAGAAGCTATCCCAAAATTTTAAGCGCCACACAGCTGAAACCTAAAATCATCATAACGATAGGTCATTACCTAAGGGTTATAACCCACATAGAAAGTCTTGCTTAAGCAGAAATCCTCTCTGAGAAGAGAAAGCTGAACAGAGACCAACAGGTGGATTTGAAGAGAGCATGGCTGAGAGGGCAATGCACCCTGCCCCTTCCTGGCTGTGTGACTTACGGCACGTCACTTCACCTCTCTGGGCAGATTTCTCATTTGTAAAACAGATTTACAGATTAAAGGGACAGCACTTACAAAGCACACAGTGCTCAGACTATGAAGTCCCTTCCTTCCTTGAGGTAGCCACCAGCCATGACAAGTACACTGGCCTACAAGGACCCTGACCATTGCTGGGGCCAGGAAGGGGGATTAACACTGAGGAGGCCCTTAGGAGAATCCATTATATGCCACCCATCATGCTATAAAACCTGTTCTCTGTTACCAATCACACTATAGAAGTTTCTGAGCCCCACTACATTTGGGGAAAAGATATCCATTTTTCCCTGAGAAAGTCTTTCTAGAATGATATCTTTTAGAACAAATTTAAGGGCATCACAAATTTGATAGCATTGAGAGAAAAAATGCTTTGGCTTTAAAACATAGACAAAAACAGTAATTCCATTAGTAATTTTAAATCATAAAAGATGAAGACAAATCTTACTGCCACATGAACTGCAAAACACCCAAGATAATGCAGGCATTGAAATGCGATAGCACTAGCAGGTGTGGTCACCTGTTCGGAAGTAGTCGCACAGGTGGGTGGACATATGTGGGGTGGACTGAGTGGGCCGAGTTCTCGGGAGCAGCGGAGAAGCCCTATGTCACCTGGATTCTGAAATCTGTTGGTGGAGACATTGAGAACCACTAGGTTTGAGTCCAACACTTGGATTCACAGGTGAGACCCCAAAAGGAGAACATGCACTCAGTTCCCAGGGCCCACCGTAGCAGGAGGATATGCTTTTGGAAATATATCAGTGTATAGAGTGAGGCTGGCCTTCAGAGCAGCCGTGTAGACTCTTAGGACAGCAATAACATTTTGGTGACACTTTTCAATGTACAGAATGCTTATGTGGAGCTGTTTCCTGGTCTTCTCCCAGAACCCTCCTTGCTGCTTTAAGCCCCCTCCATCCAGGTGCCCAGTGGAAGGTCAACCATTCGCCGCTTGAGTTCCTCAGTGACAGCAGCCCGTTCCTTGTTGGACAGCTCCTGTCGTCAGAAAGCTCTCCCCGCCAGCCCGATGTGATGTCTCTGACCCAGCCGATCGACCCCACACACAGCCTGTCATTCAGCCCGTTGAATTCTATTCCTGCACACTTTAAAGATGAAAACATCTTTATGAGTCCCTTGTTGAAATTCAAGTATGGCCATGAACACCTAAAGCCCCACGTCAGTGAAGACCTTTGAGGTGCAACGTTGGCAGGAAGTCCCATGATGGAATGACTTGGGAGAGTCAGGGTGCAATGAACAAGGAAGCTGGGAGGCCAGGAGGCCCAAATACACTTTATTCACAGGGCCCTGGGTCCTCCAGAGCCTGTGTCTCCTTGGGGAAGAAAATAGACACACCCAGAAGGACAGCCTCCTCCCCTTCTGGTACCTGCACACTTCGCTGTTCACATGGTCCTACCGCAGATAGAGTATCTCCATTCTGGGGAGATTTAAAGGGTCCAGAAACTTCTGATCAAGATGGTACCGTGATTTCATGTTTAGAATCCCACTTCCACGTACTAAACTCATAGCAATCAGATAAAAAGATAAATTCAAAACAGGAATAGCCATGCTCAAAGCAGGATAAACATCTTTGTGGACCAGAAATGCAACAGTCACACAAAGGGCGACATAATGTGGCAGCTAGGGCTCTGTGTGCAGGAGCAGGGGAGTGGCCAGGAATTTGACTCCCTTGGGCAATGAGCCCCAGGTGAAGCCAGGGCCAAGCCTCAGGCAGGCTCAGTGACAGGATGTGAAATTCCCAACTGGCATCACAGGATGACAGCCCTGAGTCATCAGTATGAAACCTGGTTCTGGACAGGGTCTCAGGAGTCCAGGATGCCTTTGTAGTAGCTTTCACATTCACTACAGCGTGTCTAGGTGTGCATTTACTTTTATTTCATCTGGTCAGCATTGAGTATGCACTTTGAATCTGAGCCTTCAAGTCTTTAATTCTGAAAAAACTCTCAGTCCTTATTTCTTTAATCTTGCTTCTTCTGCACCCCCTCTGTTCTACTAGGACTCCTGTATAGCATCCTGTCAACCTATACTTCATATTTCTTAATTGTTTGGGGCATAATATACCACTTATCTCCAGTACCTATTTTTCTCCCTTTCTTAGAAATAGAATCTCTGACTTTTTAACTAGGTACACGGCCACTTAGAATAAAGATTACACACCTCAGTCTTCCTTTTAGGACAGGAATGGATGTACATGTGGATATGGATATACAACTCAGGACAATGGGCATAAATAAGCATGAGTCTTGCAGAACTTCCTTGAAATGTCTTTAAAGTAAGGGAGCATGCTATGTCTCGCCTGTCTTTCTTTCTGTTAGCTAGAAAATACATGAGATGGCTGGAGTTGGTAGAGCCATCTTGGACCATGGGCAGGAGCCACATGGAAGGAGTCTTCATGGAGTTATCCCAAAGTTCCTTGTGCTGGACCATTATTCCGTGATAGAGAAATGTATTGGTGTCTTATTTAAGTCATCGTTATTTTCCTATGTCTTAGTTTGGGTTTCAAAAAAACAGACCCCAAGACAAGAATTTGAATGCAAGTAGTTTATTTGGGAGGCAATGCAAGGAAGCACAGTGAGGGAGTGGGGAAATGAGACAGGGAAGGGAGAAAAGCCAATGGAGGATTTGCTCATGAGCAGGTTATGCTGGGGGCAACTGAGCCTCTACCTCACTGTGGGACTTGTGGAAGACTATGTGGAACAGGCTGCATAATTTCCCTACCAAGTAGCAAGGAAACTGGTTGAGGATCTTTCCTGGGACTGGTTGCCCCAGTACTCTGCCTGCCCCTTGTGAAAGCTGAGCATGCTCCTACTGTCAGAAAATGCCCTCCTGTGGAGATGCAGGAAGCTGTCATGCCACATAGAGCTGTCTTCAGGTGACTGCTGGGGTCAGCCAAGGAATGTGGGCCAGGCACTGACAGTGTGTGCAACCTGTCTACTGCCTCAGAGCCTCTCTACCTTCCACACTGTTCTTTCCCATAACTTATCTGTTTATCACTTGTTGTATCCTGGGTGAAATCCCCAGTTCTCTCTTCCAAATAATAAATCTTATCTTCTACCACATCCACTGTAGATTTATTCTAAGTTTCAATAACTGTATTTCTCATTTCCAAAGTTTCTAAATGGTTTTGTTTCCTTTCTGGTTGTTTTTAATGTATAATTTATTATCTTTTTATGAATGAATATTATTCCTGACTTTATCTGAAGGGCTTAACATTTATTTTGAAATTGTTTCCAGATAATTCTATCCTTTTACTTTTCTCTGTAGAGGTGTCATTCTTCCAATCATTGATTTTGCTCGCTGTTTTCATCAGCATTAGTTTTCCTTGTGTATTTCAGAATTTTAGTTTATGGGTTTTACTTAAGTGGGATTAATTTTTTTCTACATACTCAGCCTGCCTAGTGGTTTGATGCTTTCTCTCCAGACTCCAGGGACCAGTCCAGAACAAGATTTATGCTGATGACTCAAGCTCTCATCCTGTGATGCTGGTGGGGGGTTCACACCTCCAGCTACTCATTTATTAATCCAACTACTATTTATCGAGCACCTTCTCTGAGCCAGGCCTGATCTAGAGGTGGGAATACAATGATGACCTATAGAAATAGTAAGTATAAATAAGCCTATCATTATTTATCAGTGATGGATGCCCTTGGAGAAAAATAAAGCAGAGTAAGGGAGTAAAAGTGATGGAGAGTGAGGGTTAGACTATCTTCGGTACATTGTGTAGGGAAGGCCTCTCTGTAACATTTGAGTAGAGAACTGAATGAAATGACACAGTAAGTTAGGCACAGATCTGGGGGGGAAATATCCCAAACAGAGAAGAGCAAGTGCCAAGCCCGTGAGGTGAAAGTGTGCTTGTTATGTTCAAGAAACAGAGAGAAGGCCAGGGATCCAGCAGAGCAAGCAGGGAGAGGGATAAGCATTTCATCTGGAGAAGTCTGGGGCCAGATCCTACGTGTGGGGCCTTGGTGCAGCAGCACGCCTGAGCCAACTCAGACTAGCTCTAGAGCGCTTATTGTTCAGTGACGTCATGCTGGAGGCCTGAAATTGGCTGTGGAGGGAAAATACACACCACAATTAGCAAATGCTACAAATCAGGGCTCCCCACCCCTGAAAGCCTATTGTTATGCACTTACCAGCATACCACTGCTTGTAGGTGTGGTGAGAAATTTGTTCTAATTGGAATAGGAGGCCATCGGAGGGGTTTTGAACTGGGAAATAACTGATGTGTTTTCATTTTTAAAAGATCACTGTGGAGGGCAGACCCCAGGGGTGCAAGAAGGGAAGCAGGGAAACGGATCAGGAAGCAATGCAATGGAGCAGGTTAACAGGGCCGGGGACCTGATCTACAGAGGTCACAGGGGAGGAAGCTGCTTTAACTCTTCGTTCTGTTTCTGGCATTTCCTCCCCTAACAGCCCCTTTAGCCTCTGTCCATAGTGACTCCACTGGCCAGGAGAACATATTTTCATAGAAAGAGGATAACTTTGGAATCAGGGGGCCCAGGTAGAGATCCTGGATCCACTTGTTAATAGAATCACTTTGGGGAAATTATTTAACCTGAGTCACAGTGCCTCATGGGTAAAACAGGTAATACTTACAAAAGGGTGGCCATGAAGAGTAAAGAGTGTGCAGTTCCCGTTCATCCTTCTTTCCTGGGTCACAGCACCCTGATCTCAGGCTCCCAGGGCCTCTTCCTCTACAGGCCAACGTCCTAGAAGGAGTAAGAATGAAACTGCTGGCCACCTTGCAAACGCCACCGCCGCCTCGGACCTTCCGGTGCCTAGCCGAGGTCAACCCACCGTGTCCTTCCACGTTGCTGCCGCCCGTGAGCCTTTGGGCCACGTCTCCTTCGAGCTGTTTGCAAAGTTCCAAAGACAGCAGAAAACGTTCATGCTCTGGACACTGGGGAGAAAGGATGTGGTTATAAAGGTTCCTGCTGTCACAGAATTATTCCGGGATTTACGTGCCAGGGTGGTGACGTCACACACCACACTGGCACAGGTGGCAAGTCCACGTACCGGGAGAAATTTGATGAGGAGGATTTCATCCTGAACCACACAAGTTCTGGCATCTTTTCCATGGCGAATGCCGGACCCAACACAAACGGTCCCCAGTTTTTCATCTGCACCACCAAGACCGGGTGGCTGGATAGCAAGCATGTGATCTTCCGCCAGGTGAAGGACCGTGTGGATGTTGTGACAGCCATGGAGCACTATGGGTCCAGGAAGGGCAAGACCACCCAGAAGATCACCATTACTGACCGTGGACAACGCTCATAAATTTGACTTGTGTTTAATCTTAATTACCAGGCCATTCCTTCTGTAGCTCCGGAGAGCACCCCTTCATGCCCATCTGCTCGGAATGTTCTATAATCTTCGTGCTCTTGATGCACTTCATTGGGTTCCATATTTTCCTTACTCCTTCCAAGTCCAGCTGGTTTGCAGAGTTAAGTTTATGATTATGATATAAAAACTAAACTAAACAAAAAAGAATGAAACTGCTGGTCACCAGTTCCCCTAGTTGCCTGCGGTCTCTCCTTGTTCCTAAGTGGATCGCTAGCGCCACCTAGTGTCCAGCCTGCTTCTTGCAGGCCAGCCTTTCAGGGATGATTTCTTGATTGTGAATCAGCTCAAGGTTAAAGACTCCTTTGCCACGTGAAGCCAACAGCACATTAACTGTCCTAACATTCATTGTCTGACTTGCCAACAAAACCTGCTCTCTCTTGTTCCCCAATCCCTACTTACATGTCAGTATTGCCTCCACATCCAGAATGTAGGGGGCAGGACCTGTATCCTCACAATCCACTCCTATTTCTTGAGCAATTATGTTGTGTCAGGCACTCTGCTTTACCCCTTATGGCAATTTATTCTTAACGTTCACCTGGAGAAATTGAAGCCAATACATATAAAGTAACTCGCTTAAGATCACTGGGTAAGCAACGGAGGTACGACTTGACTCCAGGACTCTGCAAGTCCGTTTTTTTCCACAAAAGCATCCAGCACAAGCTGGACAACCAGATGTTCAGAGCATCATTTTATTTGTTAGGCTCTTTTAAAGTAATTAAGCAAAGAACACTGAGCAGGAGTCAGGAGACCCATGTTCAGGTTCAAGGTCTGACATAAAAAACTTGCTGAGTAACCTTGGGCAGATCAGTATCCCTTTGTGGTCTTCAGCAACATCATAATCAAAGAAAATAATGGGACTACATGGTCCCAAAGTCTCCCCCCAGGACGGATGTTTAACAATTGCAGAGTTGGGGGGGCTCTGGACGAAACTCAACATCTGGGCTCTGAGGCCAATGCAGAGCGAGTCCCAGCTTTGCCATTCAATGGCGGTGAGATCTTGGGTGAAACACTTACCCTGGCCTCCACTCCTTACCTACAAAGCAAGTGTGACAAAAGTGCTCACCTCCTACTAACTCTGAGTTGTCAAGGCCTTCGGTAGGGCAGACTACTCCTGCCAGGGACGGCAATCTCTTCCACATAACAAAAGAGGCACTTGCCTGGCTTTCAATAGGTCCAGTGGTTTGATATAGTTAAGAATGCAGGCACCTGGGTTCTTTGTCCCAGACTTGCCAGTAGTTCCTATGTGACCTGCAATAAATCATTTCCCCACCTTGAGCCTTCGTTTCTTTGTCTAATGATCTAAGAGCCCCTGAGCTCAGGAAATCTATGGATAAATATTTATTGAGTGAATGTGTGAAATGAATGAATGAATGAACAAATGAGTGAATGACAATCTAACGTTAGTGCCAGGCTCCTTACCCATTCCCAGAGGGTCACTAATCACATAGGCAATACTTATCATACATAAAGATGTATGCGGTAACAGATACACAATGCTGGGGGAGCAGAGTGAGTGGAGGGGACAGAAAAGGAGGAAGGGGAAGGTTTCAAGCAGGATGAGCAGGACTTGGCCTGGAGGACACTGCAGTCGGATGGACAGCATGTAAAAAAGCAAAGCTATCCTAGCATGTAGTCTTCCCTCTTGTCTGCTCCCAGATGAAGTAGTAACTAGGCTGAAGTTAACACAGAGATAAAATAACGTCTTCTTTCTGTGACAGATGACTGATGTTTTTATTTCAATGCCATACTGGAGAAAGTGTCTTCTCTCTCAACCAGAAATATGAAATCATACAATTTGCAGCTGAGTTAAGGCTGAGAATTGAAATGCACTGAATTCTAAAGTTGTGATTCTAAGAAGAATGTTAAGTGAGCCTTACTCCCAGTGCATGTGACACATTTTAAAATATATTTTATGGAGCTTGATGCTGTTAATTGAGACATGTGTAGCCTGTGAGCAATACAGTCGCTGTGGGGACACTTGGAATCTAATACCTTTACATCCACGATTCCATGATCTTAATTACTTAGACTCCCAGAATCCTAGAATGTTAGTAATAGAAGACCCCTCAGAGACTCAACCTCCACATCTTCCTGGTAGAAAAACTCAGGCCAACACATGGGAAATGAGTTGTTTAAGACCATACAGCAAAGTCCTTAATTTCTGACACCAGAATGTAAGCCCCTAAACTTCAAATTCAGTGCTCTTTCTCTGCACTAGGATTACCTACTCCCGAGGGACTATTATAAGGTGAGAGTTGGTCTTTTCAAACTGTACACTTCAATAACAAATGTTCATTTTGAAAATGATTCATTTCCTTTGGGCCCAATGGACTTCTTTCAACAAGGTCAATACTAAAAAGTTGTATCAGGTCCTGGCCAGGGGGCTGTTGTTCTGTGCACCAAAATGTTGTGGGTTTGATTCCTGGTCAGGGCACATACCTAGGTTGCAGGTTTGATTCCATCAGGGCAGATACCTAGGTTGCGGGTTCGATCCTCAGCCTGGCATGTTCGTGAGGCAAACTGATCAATGTTTTTCTCTCACATAGATTTCTCTCTCTCTCATTTTCTCCCTCTTCTTCTGTCTCTAAAATCAATAAACATATCCTCAGGTGACAAGCGAAAAAAAAAAAGGTTGTATCAAACCTCAGATTCTTGACCATCTCCTTAGTATTTAGGTGACAGAATCATAAAACCTTATAGTAGAAAGGGACTTGACAGATTTATCTGGTCCCACCAAAGAAAGAGCTTTCTTGAACATGTATAGTGATAATATTTATTTCTTCCAAGGGACTTTAATCCCATTGCTCGGCCACAATTCCCAGGTTCAGTGAGCAGAATTCTGTTTCTATGTCTATTCTACCCATTAAGGAAAGGGGAGGGAGAAAATGGTACTCATTTATTGAGCACCATTTGGGTATCAATCACATGTGAGGGGCTTGGATATAGTGCCTCGTTTGATTTTTAAAATAGATGTGATCATCCTAATATAAGGCAGTGGAGTTGGGAGAGAGTTCAGAGTTTTAACATGTGCCCAAGTTCACCCACAGTAAGTGAAAGATTCAAGTCCGTGTGTAACTCTTTGGAATGCTGAGAAGCCCTGTCTCTCCTGCCTCTGTCTTTCTTATAAAACCCTTTCAGTGTGGTTCCTTAGAGCTTTCCTGTTAAAATAAAATCCACCTACTTAAATGCTTTGATTGTCCTTGCTCCAAGTAAACAGTCCAAACTCTCTAGCTATATATCCAGTATCCTTGATACTCTGTGTCCAACAGGACTTTACAGGCCCATTTCCCTCAACTCTTCCAGTGCACCCTAGGTTTTCCGTGAGGATGCCTTTCTGTTTCTGCACATGCTCCTCCTCTTTCTCTGCCTAAAAAAATCCTAGTTTTCCTTCGAAGTCCCCCCAAATGTTACCTCCTTGGTGAAGCCTTTCCCAGTGTCTCTGCAGAATTCATTCCTCTGCTTTCTCCTGGTACATCATACACACCTCTGCAACAGCTCTTTTGCATTGTCATGGTCCTTTGCAGTCTAAATCCTCAAGGACAGGGATTGTAGTTTACTTTTCTTTACATTCCCAGTGCCTGGCACTTCACAGTGTTTCATAAATATTTATGAAATAGAACTGAGGCTTAACCCTTTTCCAGAGGTTAGCCCTTCAGTTATTTGAAGACCCCTCTAAGGCCTTGCCCTATGCCATTCTATTATATATATTAAATATAATTTATTATATATTATATATTTTACATATTTATTGTACATAAATATATGTTCTATTCTACCCTAGTTATTTCTTCTCTAGGCGAAATATCCCTAACTCCTTCAGCTATTTATTGTAAAGTTTGATTTCCAGATTATTATCATCTAGGTCATTTGCTTCTGAGTGGTAATTTGTAAAGATCCCTCTTTTAAAATATGAAGCCTAAGTCAAAACTTAATAGCCCAGGGGAAGTCTGGCTGCAGCAAAACAGAGAGGATTACAACTTCTGAGTTGATGTAACCTTTGTTTAACCTTTACTGTGTGCCATGAACCTCTGCCTATCTTATTTTCTTTCACTCTTACAAAAATCTGGGAAGGTAGGTGTTATTTCTCCCATCTTATGAGTGAGGGTACTGGCCATATGGCACTTTCAATGTAAGTTAACTTAAAGTCACAAGCCCAGAGCACATAGTGAGCTGGTGGTCAACTAATACCTTTTAGATCATTTTTACATCGACTGCTGTCAAGTTACTTCTTTCCCAGTTATGAGCTAGCAACAGGCTTAAGGGCAACTGAGGACAAAAAGAGTCAGTGCCTTTAGAAGGGTGTAGAACCACAGCACAGAGAAAAGGCGGGTTTGGATTAATGACCAACTTCCTAACAATAACAGCCTTCATCTAAAAGCTCAGACAGAGCCTGGAATTTCTCAGCCACATAGCTTCCTGGAACTATTTTTATTTGGTATTTTACAAGTGGAACAAGAGTAGAAGTGTCTTAGATAAACAATGAGGTCTGAGGCTCTGTACTCCTCTGCAAAACTTTCACACCATCATAATTTGAGCAGCCAGTCCAGGCGAGGCCCTGCGAGTTAAAGTAGACAATAAGGAGGCTGCCCCTTTGATCCGTGACCTGAGCCGAAGAGGGCCCCACTGTGCACATTCACTCCATAAACATTACTGAGCACCATGATGTTCCAGTATAGTGTGAGGTGCTGGGCATTTAATGAACACAGAGAGACTTCCAATCTTCTGGAGCTTACCATCAGGGGGAAGACAGGCACAGAGCAAATGATATGCACAATGATGACAGAATGTGCCCAGGCTACTTTGGAGAGCAAAAGAAGGAGCATTTAACCCATCCTGGGGTAAGCTTGGAAGAGAAGGGATCAGAGGAAGCTTCCTGGGGAGGGTAATCTTAATTAATAAGTAAGAGTTAACCTGGTGAAGGCAGAAGGAAAAGACAAAAGAAAGAAGAAAAAGATTCATAGCAGAGTCTCAAATACAAGAAACAGCATCAGGTTTCTATACAATGTGGGAAGAATGATAAGCAGTTTGGTGTTTAATTAAAGTTCAAGAGGCTGGGAGGTAGACAGGATTATTCAGTGTGTGTTGTGTGTTAAGCACTGTGATAAAACCTGCACATACATGATTTCAGATCATTAACTCACTGTGTGACCTTGAGCAAGTTCCTGCATCTCTCTGGGCCTCACTAGTAAAATGGAGACTAGAGGAGTTCCAAGGTTCCATCTAATCTCAGCCTCCAGCATAACTGGTGGGAAGGCATTCTAATCTATAGTCTGTCTACCATGTTTACAGAAATGCTAGTCGGGTTGATGGAGCATCATGGCTTCCCAAAATTACAGGCAGAATATTTAAGAGGAAGTGAATTCTATTAGACTCAAAAACACTTATTTACATTTACCAATGTGTTCAAGATGCAGAAATGATAGAGATTAAAATAGCTGTCTGGCAGGGTAAGAGTGTTAAAAGTCACTGGAAAGGGTCTGATGTGGTCTGCAGGGAGCTCAGAGTTGGGAGTTCCTAGTTGGCTAGAGGGTTGGAGCAACACTTCTTGGAGGAGAGAGCATTTGTGGTGGTACACAGGATGTAAAAAAATGATAAAGAGGATGAGCAGAGGTATTTCAGGCAAAGGAAACAGCAAGAGCCTGACAAAGCCAACCCAAAACTATACTTCTGCTCCCTGCACCTGCCCTCTCCACCCCTGCAAATCCTCTGCTCACCCTATCCTACCCATTCTCAGGATTCATAGCTGACAATTGAGACTCTCCATAGCTGACTAAGCCTCATTCTCTCTGTCAATAAGACCCATGTATCTCCCATATGGACCCTTGGCTCCAGCCACACAAAACTGCTTGCCACTTCTTAAATGTGCTCCTCAGTTTTCTGTCCCCATCTTACCATGCCTTCTCCACGCAATGCCCCATTACCCTCCCTCCTCCACCTCCAACTTTCCTACCATTCAAGGCCCACCTAAAATAGCATCTTCTTTATGAAGCCCTCCCTGAATTTCTTCCAAACACCACAACATTTTTATTGCATTTCCCTTGCAACACAACTTTCTGCCTTGTATTGCAAGACCTTTCCTCCTGAGACTGTAAGCTCCTTGAGGGAAAGTGCTATGCTATCTTTGAGTCTCTCCCAAGGGTCTTGCTCTGGAAGTACTCAATAACTGACCAGACAGCTAGCTCCCCAGTAAACACATGGGCTGTGAGCAAATGATCAGAGGGAGAGTCTAAAAGAACCTGACCTTTATCAATTAAGGAGAACCAGAGTCATTCCGTCATCTTCTGGTTATCCAGCTCCATGCTGCTCAACTCAGACATGTGTTTTGGTGGTAATGAGCCCACCTCTAGCACTAGTAGTCAGCTGTTACCCCACGCTCCTGATTGTTTCTAAGAGGGCCAAGGTTCCTGATCATATCAGAATATTTCCAACCATTCTTCTGATTCCAAACAGAATATAGATGAAGTCTGATCAAACTGCACATTTAATGATCTTAGGCAGCCTCAAAACAGAAAAGAAGGAAAGGCCAACAACAACAACAACAAAAAGGTGTGAAAGGGAAAACATCCAAATCAAGAAGGAGTTTAAAGGCCCTTATGTGTTTCAGTGCCCCCTGCCCTCCATCAGCACCCCCCCTCTTTCTAAGCACCAAAAGACATCTTTTTCATTTCCTTCACCAACGCTCCCTCAGGGTCACTGTCTACCAACTAGCATGCTAAAAGTAAAATACTGTTCCTTTGACTGTCAGCCCCAGAATAGTAACTCCTTCTTGCTTTGCTGTCCCTTATGGAGGGTTCTGCAAGTTTTATTCCTTAATGTAATATATAAAACAGCAGGCCCAGGGTTCTTTTCCCCTTCTTTTTACATCTTTCTTTTTTAAAAATTACATCCTGACTGATTTGCCCATTTTCTTCTCTCTCCATTGCCTCTGTACTTCTTGGCTTCCCCCATCTATGACCCTTTCCAAGGGTCTGATCATAGCCCAAATCCACCCTCCATCTGCCTCTTGCTTTTTAAACCCCTTTCATCTCCTCTTTAAAAATTCAAACATTAGCAATTAATGAAATCTATGATGTGCTGTGCCCTGGGACACTGAGTGGCATCAAAGTGAAGACCTACCCTCAAGGAAACTACATCTAACGTAAGATACTACAGTGTGGCGAATCTCATACAGAGGCACTTACAGCACAGGGGAGGGAGCAATTCATTCTTTCTGAGAAGGGTCGGGGAAGTTTTGAGCTGGATCTAAAAAAGAAGCAGGGCTTCAAAAGAAAATGTGTATACTTTTAAATTTTTTCAGTAGACACGTAGGAACACCCCCTTCATGCAAAGCCTGAAGCACAGGAGCTACGCTTGAAAACGAGATTCCTGATCTCAAGAAGCTTCCAGCATAGAAAAGTTTTAAAATGTATCCAATCCTAATAAGGGCAATACAAAGCATATTGTGCCATGGAGAGTTACAGAACTGACATAGGAGTTCTTAGAGAAACGTATCAAAGAACATTTGTCACTGGGTATAGTAGGCAGAATTCTAAAATGGCCCCCAAGATTCCTAGCCACTGGTGCACATGTCCTGTATAATCCCTGAG
The DNA here is from genome assembly GCA_007922815.1 of Macrotus californicus. Taxonomy (NCBI): domain Eukaryota; kingdom Metazoa; phylum Chordata; class Mammalia; order Chiroptera; family Phyllostomidae; genus Macrotus; species Macrotus californicus. Next base: position 44,957 of record VMDR010004925.1, read on the forward strand.
CCAGTGACTATTAAGAATTTTACTCCTATGATTAGTTTATGTTATATGGCACAGTTTCCCTTAAGTAGGGAGTTTATCTGGGTTGACCTACTTGTGTTTTAAAAACTGAGAGGTTTTTTTTTTCTGACTGATTGAAAAAGGGGATATTTAAGAGATTCAAAAAGTGAGTGGGATTTGATGTGAGAAAGGTTCTCTATTGATGAAATGGAAAGGGCCACGTTTCCATGCATGTCTTTATACTTTTACTACATGTGTACATGTGTCCCTAAACAAAATTGGTATTGTTTTGCTTATTTTTAAAGGTTGTATGTGGCATACTACTTATCTTTTTTGTGCAATGTATTTCTTTTTTATTAAGTATATATTATTGATTATGCTATTACATTTATCCCATTTTTCCCCTTCGCCCCCCTCCACCTGGTACCCCCATTCCCTCTAGCAATCCTCCCACCCCCTTAGTTCATGTCCATGGGTTATATATACAAGTTCTTTGGCTTCTCCATTTCCTATACTATTGTTAATATCCCCCTCTCTATTTTGTACCTACCAATCATGCTTCTTATTCCCTGTGCATTTACCCCCATTTTTCCCTTTCCCCTCCCCACTGATAACTCTCTATGTGATCTCCATTTCTAAGATTCTGTTCCTGTTCTAGTTGTTTGCTTGTTTTTTTTGTTTTTGTTTTTTTAGATTCAGTTGTTGGTAGTTGTGAGTTTGTTGTCATTTTACTGTTCATAGTTCTGACCTTCTTTTTCTTAGATAAGTCCCTTTAACATTTTATATAATAAGGGCTTGGTGATGATGAAATCCTTTAGCTTTACCTTGTCTGGGAAGCACTTCATCTGCCCTTCTATTCTAAATGATAGCTTTGCTGGATAGAATAATCTTGGATATAGGTCCTTGCTTTTCATCACTTTGAATACTTCTTGCCAGTACCTTCTTGCCTGCAAGGTTTCTTTTGGAAATCAGCTGATAGTCTTATGTGAATTCCTTTGTAGGTAACTGTCTCCTTTTCTCTTGCTGCTTTTAAGATTCTCTCTTTATCTTTAACCTTTGGCATTTTAATTATGATGTGTCTTGGTGTGGCCCTCTTCAGATCTAATTTCTTTGGGACTCTCTGAGCGTCTTGGACTTGTACATCTGTTTCCTTTGCCAAGTTGGGGATGTTTTCTTTCATTATTTGTTCAAATAAGTTTTCAATTTCTTGCTCTTCCTCTTTTCCTTCTGGCACCCCTATGATTCAGATTTTGGCACGTTTGAAGTTGTCTCAGAGATTCCTAAGCCTCTCCTTGGTTGTTTTGAATTCTCATTTCTTCTTTCTGTTCTGGGTGAATGTTTATTTCTTCCTTTTGTTCCAAATCACTCATTTGAATCCTGGCTTCCTTCTCTTCACTATTGGTTCCATTTACATTTTTCTTTATTTCACTTCATATAGTCTTCACTTCTTTCTTTATTTTGTGGCCGTACTCAATTATTTCTCTGAGCATCCTGATCACCAGTGTTTTGAACTCTGCATCTGATAGGTTGGCTATCTCCATGTCACTTAGTTCTTTGTCTAGAGTTTTGATTTGTTCTTTCATTTGGGCCATATTTGGGCCAACTTTGTCTCCTCAATTTGGCAGCCTCCAAAGTCAGAGTACGACATCAAAAATAGCCTCATTACAACAACTACATAGGTTCAAGAACTGAAAATAACACAAGAACAAAAATCTGTTCACAGTGCTGACTATTATCACCAAGGTCTTTGGAATAACAGGAAGTTTCTCCGTCAAAGGCCATTCCCCCTAAGACACCCAAAGAAAAGTCACCCAGTCACCCTTTGCCAGCTCAGTTCAAGGTTGTACCAAGAACCTCTTCTCCCACCCAAAAGTATCATAAACATAGGTGGCTTAGCTGGCCTCCAGTTGCTGTCCAGCTGCAGGCATCTTTCTGGTCTGTGCCCCCAGGCCTCACGCACAGGTTCCCAGGCTCGCAGGCCCACCCTGGTCACCATTGGCACCCCATCCTCAGCCTACCCACCCCCTCGCCCCACTGGGGGCACGGCGCACCAACCAGCCTCCTTTCAAACTCCTCTCCCAGAATTCACCCTGAGCCAAACCCAGTGGCAGCGCCCAGCCTTCCAACCAATGCGGGCCGGGTGTGGGCCGTGTTTGCTTTCGCCCTCTTCCAGCCATGTTCAGCAAGCGGGTCAAGTCTCCAGTCACACGGGCACACTGGCGGACTCCTTCGAGAGCTAAACTGCTGTGTTTGACTGTGGCTTGCCTCCTTGGACCCACTTTACCAGAGGTGAGAGCTCCCTGCGGGAAGGGCACAGGCATGAAGTCAGTGACACTGGAGATGATCCTCCACTTAGTCATTTACTGGCTTGGTGACCTTGGAAGAGTAGCTTCGCCTCTCTGAGCTACAGTTTCTGCTAAAATAGGGCCAATCCCGAGTGGACGTGGCAGCTAACCAGAAGAGTGCAGCGAAGAATGCTCACAGGCACCCTGTGTACTCGCTGAAGGGGTGAACCGGTGAAGGACAGTGCAAGCTTACAGTTGCTGGGTATTTATTTACCAGACCCCTGCACTGTTCCGTGGGCTTTACCAACATTAACTCATTCCCTCCTCACACCACCCCTCTGAAGTTAAGTGCCATCAACACCTGAGATGAGGGCCCTGGGGTAGGGCGAGGTTTCGCACCCAAGCTCATCCATCACACAGCTGGCCACGAGCAAGGCGTAGAGCACCCGCTCTCCGCCCGAGGCGGCGCCCGACGTTACCCGGCCTGCGTGGCCGAGACGTGACCGCTCTTGGGTCCGCCATCTCCCTCAAGAGCCAACGCGTGGCCTCGGGACTCGTGGCACGCAGCGCCGGGACTCGAACTCGTTTCTCTGAGCTCTCTTCACGGCTGGGTTTACCCATCCCTCAGACCCCGCGCGGAGAGCCGGCCTGGGGACGGAACTGGGCCCCACGGGCGGAAAACGGGTGGCGGCCGGGGCTGGCGGGGCACAGACACTGCGTGGCGGCCTTACCACAACGCCCCGCCTCCGGCCCCCACCGCCCCCGCGCGCCCGCCTAACGGCCGAGGCGCACGCCACCTCGCGGCGTCGGGGGAGGGGGCGGGGCCCCGGAGCTGCCGGCCCGCCCCCTCGGGGGCACCTCCCCCCTCGCCCCTCCCACGCCTCAGCCCCAGTCGCGGCCGCCTGGATAGAGCTCCCCGCCGTTCGCCCCCCTGCCGCCCTCCCGAGCCGTCCCCATCCGCCCCCTTCTGGCGTCCTCTCTTGCTCCCGACGCAGGGGAAACATGGCGGCGGGGAGGGAGTGAGCCGCCCCGCGCTGCTTCGCGTCCGCAGGTAAGCGCCTCAGCCGCTGTCGCCACCAGTCTGGACAGCCTTCTCCCCGAGGGGCCCGAGTGACCGGGGGCCGCTCCGGGACTGGCGGCGGCGGCGGCGGCGGGACCTGCCAGCCCTGTGCTCCCGCCCCTCCGGCCCCGGCTGTCTGTGTCGGGGTCGGTCGGCCTGTCTCTGGTGCAGGCGCGGCCGCGGCCCTTCCCCACCTTGTCAGCTCGGCCCGGAGCCCCGGCGGCCGCTTCTGCATCCGCGGCCGGGCCGGCGGGGCTAAGTGTCCGGCCGGCGGCCCGACGCGGTAGGGGCACCCCAAGGGCCCCGGCACGGGGAACCGAAGGACGGGGGGACCTTTGGAGGCTCGGCGTCCCGGCGCGGCGGGTGCGGCCGTGTCCGGGCCGGCGGGGCTGGGGTCGGCGGGGAAGGTTGGCTTGCAGCGGAGGTCGGAGAGCCGGAGGGGTTGTCCGTGCGAGTGCGGGTCTGTCGGCCTGAGCGGGCGCGAGAGCGGAGAGGTGCCTGTGGGTCCCGGTCCCGGTCCCGGCTCGGGACAGGGGACCGAGGTCGAAACGGTGCGACGGGCCCGGAGCTGTCAGCAGCGGCCCCCCGGACTGGCTCCCAGCGGCGAGAGCTGCGCCGTGACAACTCACGTGTGCCGCTGGGAACGGGCGGGGCGTGCAGGTCTCTTACCTCCGACCGTGGGGGCAGGGCGGGGGTGCTGGGCACCAGGTGAGCGCGCCGCCAGCAGGGCTGGGCACGTGGGCAGAGCTCTGGCCAGCCCGAGAGGAACGGAGAAGGGGTTCCAGGAGGTGGCTTAATCCCAGAACATCTCCAGACTGGAAGGGAATTTAAAAGTCACTCAGCGTCCGTTTCTCCTATCCCATTACAAAGTAGCTTTGAAAATCTCACATTCCACCCTGGTGATTTGACCAACCTGTTTGAACACCTCCAGTGATGGGAAACTAACCTTTCCCCAAGAAAGCCCAGTCTGTTCCTGGACACCTTTGGTTTCTGGAAATATGTGTACTTTTGTTTTTGTTGTTGTTGAAAGAAAGAGCTGCTTCCTATTCTTCCAAGTTCTTTTTCCTTGTAGACTCTCTTAAGATACCTAAAGGTAACAATAATATCCTTGGAGTCTTGTCTTCTCTTTACTAATTCCAGTTCTTCCCCTTGATTATTGTATGTTGTGGTTCTCTGATCGCTCCTCTGAATGAGCTCTAGTTTGCCAATATCCCCTTTAGAGGAGAGCTTCTTGATGTAAGAAACTAGTAAGTTTCTCCAAGAAGCTCCTTGGCCCCAAGGGTTGACCTGCTTAAATTAAAAGTACTCTAGTCCCTTCCTCATTTCTGTGCTGTTTTCATTTTAAGAAGAAAAAAAAAAAAGGTCTAGTACTGTTTGTTCAAGCAAATGAAAAGAGATCCTATTTTGTGGAAATTTTTGGGTTTTCCCTCATTTTATAAATGTCTATAAACACTTTATCAAATGAGCTAATGTATATCAAAGTGTTGCAATGCACCATGCAAATAGAAGTGTTTATTATTTTTACTCTGAAAAAGAATCGAGACCCAGTTTGGTGCCAAACTGCAGTTTAATATTTAGTTGGATAGGGAAATGCTTCATTATATTGAAGTCTGTGCTCTATTTCTTACTGCCAGCAGAAGGCCCAAAATTACTATGAAAAAGAATATTTTTTGTTACTTACCAGCATTACTTTTTACTTGCTTTTTCATCACTCAGCCTTGGTATGTGAGGTTAAGTTTTTAAAAAGGGTCTTTTACCAAGGTCCTAAACCTCTGCCCAAGCAACCCTGTTGGTTAGTAATTTTTTTTTTAAGATTTTATTTATTTATTTTTAGAGAGGGAAAGGGAGGGAAACATCAATGTGTAGTTGCTTCTTGTGCGCCCCCTGCTGGGGACCTGGCCCACAACTGAGGCCCGTGCCCTGACTGGGACTCAAACCAGGATCCCTTGGTTCACAGGCCTGTGCTCAGTCCACTAAGCCACACCAGCTGGGGTGGTTAGTAATTTTTTAAGCCCAGAAGAATGGTGATGGTCTTGTAGACCAAAATGCCAAGTTCTTGTATCTGGGACCCTGTTTTGATTCTAAGCAAAATTTTGCTGTTTTTATAACACAGACAAGCACATACCAGCAGTCAGAATTAGTTCTTTGTCCTTGTTCATATGTCTTCATTTTTTAAGTTGTTTAGTGGTTTTAAAGTTTGTAGTATACATATCAAGTTTTGATTTCTGGTATGTAAGTAGGGTAAAAAAACGTATATAACACTATTCTGTATAGACCCAGGAAAGGCTCTGGTTCCTTCCCTTTGAAGGACTTGGAGTTGGTAGTAGTAAATCCTAAAAACTAAGAAAGAATGGTGTGAATATCCCACTGAAAATTTAAGTTCAACATGTTCTGACCTTCACATTTGTGTATCTACTGTGTGTCAGGCACTATGCCATGTACTGTGTTTAGCTGGGTATACTAAGATGAGTAAGATACATTTTCAATCTTTGTGCAGCCATGTAAACTAAATGCTAAAATAGGACATCTCAGAATAAGAGGTAAGAGCTATGCATACAATATTCCAAGGTTAGGAGGCTTAGACTAGCCTAGGACTTTAGGGAAAGCTTTGGGGAGAGATGACACCTGACCCAAATCTTAAACGGTAAGTAGGAGTACACACAAAGATGAATAAAAAGTGTGCTTCAAACACAGAAACCAGCCCTGGCTGGTGTGGCTCAGTGGATTGAGTGCCAGCCTGTGAACCAAAGGGTTGTCAGTTCGATTCCCAGTCAGGGCACACACCTGGGTTTTGAGCCAGGTCCGGGAGGGGGGTGTGGGGCACAGGAGACACAACCACACAAACACAGAAACTGGCTTGAGGAAAGTCTTCAATGCAAGAAAAAGAATAGCTTGCATGGAGAATCATAAGCAGTTTGGGACTGCCTGAAATTAGCTTCCCCTTGCAGACTCTTTCAAGTCACTGAAAAGTTTTTATCAGACATGGTTGAATAATATTTTTAATTGTGGTCACAGGGATAAGGAGAAAGAAGTGAAGGCTTTATGATTGATTGGATATGCCAATGAAAGAGTGAAGAGTCCAGCATGATGATCAGGTTTTCAGTTTGAGTGACTAAGGGGATAGTGGTGACAGTAACTGAGACAGGAAACACTGGATGATGAGTTCAGTTTTAGAATTGAAGATTTTGTGATTTTTTGAGTTAGGTCAATGAGCAAATGTGGTGGAAGTAAGTTAGAAAAAAAAGGAGGTTGTGGTCAGAAAGTGGACTACGGGAGTTAAACTGTCTGATGTGGAGCTGTTTGTCTCTCTGTGAGTAGCTGAAGCACAGCAAAGGTGAAGGTTAGTGAAGCTGAGTATGACAAGGAACTGTGAGGCTATTTTATTGAATGAGTCTTCTGTGTGGTTAGTGAAGTGATTTAGGATGCTGGAATGTGGGGAAGAGAGAGTATTGTGACCCAGGTGCAGTGAGCACAGGGGATTAATCCGGAGGGTGGTGGATAACAGATGAGGAGAAGGGTGGAGAGTGCTGTAGCCAGATGGCATAACCCTCAGAGGAGGAGGGGTTTTGAAACAAGAGAGTGAAAAATAATGGTTTTTGACTTTTCTTTCCTGGAAGCAGGCTTCTGATCTCTTCATCTTTCTTCAGGACTCATATTAATCATTCTGTTTGTTCTGAAGAGTCTGTTCTTAGTCTTGGAAAGTAGGAGGGCAAATATCCTTTATCAAATCTTTCCTGCTGATACTTAATGACAAAGGCAGTGGAGTTTTATCCCTGATGATTAGTGGGTGGATAGGAAACAATCAGATCTCTCTAGGCTGTGTCACTTACTGGTCTTAGGACTGTAAGATTGTTTAACCTCTGTGACTTTCAGTGTCCTTATCTGTAAAGAATAAATTTCTACTTCATAGGATGTCACAAAGATTATATAAAATATTGTGCATATACAGACATATATACAGATATATATGAAAAGCAATTGGTGCTTCATAGATGCAGAGTAATGTTAATTCTCTCCCAACTACCTTTAAAGGACTTAACCTCTACTGGCAGAAATGACGTTTTTTCATGCTTAACCTAAATTATAAGGCAATGAGTACTCTATGGGAGGTCAAAGCAAAGTGGTATAGGAATTCACAGGAGGGAGCTGTGATTCTCAACATTTGGAAACAAGATTAGACGTCACACTCGATGAATTTCATTTGGGCCTTGGAGAACAAAATTTCAGTAGATTAAGTAATTTAGGTGCAGATACAAAGTAGGGAAAGTATAAGATATGTTTGTTAAAAAATGGTAGTTGCCGCAGGTTTGAGTGTTGTATTTGTGTAAGTCATTAGTGAGAAATGTGGCTAGGGAAATCATACTAAAGACTTGAAACTGTGGGGTTTGGACTTGGTTCTAGATATACATGGGAGGTATAGATTGTATATCCTCTCTCACCACCTCAGTTTCCTACCTGTAAAATTAATAAGCATTAATTCAGAAACTTTGGATTTGTGTGTGAAGCAAACCAAGTAAGAGATTTCACATTTGGAAATAAGTTCCTATGTAGACCAATTTTAGGTTTTAAAAAATAAATGCTAAGATTTGTTTTGTAGTTGTAGTTTAGTTATCGCATTAACCTTGTTTTGTAGATAGGCTTAGTGGAGTTAAGAAACATACAAAATGCTCTGGCCCGTCTGGCACAGTTGGTGTGTCATCCCATCCCATGCACCAAAAGGTTGCAGGTTCAATTCCTGGTCAGGGCACATACCTAAGCTGCAGGTTCCATCCTTGGTCAGGAAGCCTATAAGAGGCAACTGAACGATGTTTCTCTCTCTCTCCCCTTCTCCCTCCCTCTCTTCCTCCTTCCTTTCTCTCTCTGAAAACAATTTTAAAAAATTGTCTTCTGGTGAAGATTCAAAAAAGAAAAAGAAACACAAGATTTCACTGGTAGAAAGTAACTAAAGATGCTCTTATTTCACATTCTTTTTTATTCTATCATACTGATTTAGATTTGAAAAGAAGCCTGGATTCCTCAATGTCACTAATATTAATTAAAGAACCCAGGACTGGTCACTTTGCCTCTCTGATCCTTAGTTCCCTCATATATAAAATGAGGGAAGGTATAGATAGGAATAAGGTTTAGCTAAGATAGTATGTGTAAAGCACTTCATATAAGGTCAGTGACATGCTGGGTTCCCAAATCTTTAAATGAGAAAATTTAACCAAACCATTGACAAGGCCTTAGTGCTAACTCCCTGGCCACCAGGGAATTGCTAGAACTAATTATTTTGATAACCTTATGCCCATGTAAACCCAGTAAATCTTTTCATCTGTATCTTTGTCCCACTCCCCCATCATCTCTCTTCTATACTATTAGTCCTGTGCTGACTGGGCTTCCTCTCCCTGTCCCTCTCTCCCAGTCCTGCTGTTCGCTCCCTTTCAAACCTTTCCAGTTCTCTAAAACTCCAGTTTTCTACATTATTAACCATTGTGCTGGATTGTGTGTGTGTGTGTGTGTGTGCGTGTGTGTGTGTGTGCATGCATGCATGTGTGTGTTCTGGCCTTAAATGGAAGCTAGGTTCTCTGCTGAGTGATGGAGAGCAATATCACTTGGGTGCAGCTCATTCTCCCACACCACTAATATGCAAAAGGTTAGAGATAGGACAACTGTCGTTTTTTATGCACCACTATTAATAGACTGTTATCTCTCCGTCTTTTTAAAATCCCTGTGCTCTCTAGCACAAGGGCTATACCATTTTGTCTTCTTATATATAGATCTCTCATTTAGGCCCTAGCACACACGTTCTTCCTTTCCAACTCAATTTCTGTCCTCATCCTAAGTATCTTCAGTATTCATATGGGCAGTTGTTTCTCCAGCACATTGGCCTCTTCAACTCAACTGATCTTTTTCTTTTTTCTTTTAGCTAATCAGACACCATGGGCCTTGTTATCACCCAGAAATGGCCAACCTCTGATATTTTAAATGAAGACTTGCAACTTTGTTCAAAATTTCTCCTACCTGGCCTTTCTCCCTACCAGATCTGTTCTTTGACCTCTTTCAGGCCTATCTTTACTTCCTTCCCTATCTAGCTTAATTTTCTTAGTCTGTCACGTATTTCATTCATTTTTTTGTCATTATCCGCCATTAGTTTGCTCCATTGTCCATCTGCCTCTGGGTAAAATCCCAAATAACCTCTCTCTTCTTGCCTAGATTAGCTCTACTGTGCTCTGCTAGAAAAAAATCACAAAATTGTACACATTATAAAAAAATCATACATTAGACCTTCAAAACCTAATCATTTCTTTGCCCTCTTCTCTGTGAGGTCTTATGTCAAACGAGGTCCTTAAACTGCATCTATATTTTCTGGCTTCTTCCTCTTACCCAAGGTTAAATCTCTGACCCCTGTCTTTCCATTTCCTTCAATCTCTCTCTTCTGGCTCTCTCTCTTTTTGACGTAAATCTGCCTAGAATTCAAGATTTATCTCATCTTGAAATAAAACTTATAAATAAAATCTTAAGCCCATGTTTCCCTCCAGGTACCACCTAGTCCCCTGCCTACACTTTACTTAAACTTCTTGAGTTACATACATTTAATACATGAACTTTTTCATTCTCACTTCCTGCATTCTGGCTTTAATCTTCATCACTTAATAATGATAAATTCAGTTTCCCCATCTGAAGACAGGGATGATAATAGTACCTGTTAGGGACTATAGTACCTTCAGATTTTAGTGATTTTTTAAAAGATTTTATTTATTTATTTTTAGAGAGAGGGGAAAGGAGGGAGAAAGAGAGGGAGAGAAACATCAGTGTATGGTTGCCTCTCACACGCCCCCAACTGGCAACCTGGCCTGCAACCCAGGCATGTGCCCTGACTGGGAATCAAACCAGCGATGCTTTGGTTCGCAGGCTGGCACTCAGTCCACTGAGCCACACCAGCCAGGGCTTTAGTGATATATATTTTTTTTTATTTCCAATAGGTTTTTATTACTGAGACTACTAGTCAAATTTTTAACTAAAAAGACTTCTAACAATTCATAAAGATAAGTAATTCACTAGATAATTTCAGTAACAATGTTCAAGACCCATCTTATATTTTTGTTTGTTTGTTTTTTAATATATTTTATTGATTATGCTATTACAGTTGTCCCATCTCCTCCCCCCCCCGCCCTGCACACCACTTCCCCCCACACTCCCCCTCTTTAGTTCATGTCCATGGGTCATATATATGAGTTCTTTGGCTTCTACATTTCCTATACTATTCTTAACCTACCCCTGTCTATCTTGTACCTACCATTTATGCTTCTTATTCCCTGTACCTTTTCCCCCTTTCTCTCCACCCACCCCCCTGATGATAACCCTCTGTGTGATCTCCATTTCTGTGATTCTGTTTCTGTTTTAGTTGTTTGCTTAGTTTGTATTTGTTTCTGTATTAGGTTCAGTTGTTAATAGCTGTGAATTAGTTGACATTTTACTGTTCATATGAT